>JBBPCS010003879.1:0-11838 GCA_037974645.1 Hollardia meadi
TGTGTGTGTGTGTGTGTGTGTGTGTGTGTGTGTGTGTGTGTGTGTGTGTGTGTGTGTGTGTGTGTTTGTGTGTGCTTTGTAAAGGTTTATCTTTTATGTTTCAGTGAGTCTTGGGATCGGCTGTATTTTCTGTGTCTCAGGGCGTCACCCTCTTGTTCAAACACAAAAATAAAGAAAAGAGCGAGCTCCTCCATTCGAAGCCTTCTGCTTCGTCATTTGCCATCCCAATTTGTTTTGAGGCTGCTAAGGCATGTCGTTTGGTTTGCCTCAGTGAAGCTGTTAACACATAACAGATTTTTACATGCTGCCATTAAAAGCCACATTCTTTAAAAAGGCCTTTTTTTATTTTTAGCATGTCTCTGTTGAAAAAGGAAAAGTGGATTTGGACCTGAAACCTTTAGAGGGACTGCCAAAAGTCCACTGAAACTACGACTTTTATAGCTGTGGAGCCAAATCCTGAACTTTAGCAGGACAATCCCCCGTTTCAGATGGTCTTTAATGCCAATTTAGTATCAGGCTCTGCAAAGATGCCCACCCAGCTTCCCCCATTACGCCCCCAACCCTCCAACCCTCCAGCTCAGCACAGCGAGACAATGTAATTATGAGAAAATGCTCACTAAAACTTAAAACAGACGGGGGTTTTTTCATCAGCTGGCAGAGCTCCGAGGCCACTCAATCCAGAACAGATCCACCCACCAACCATCTCCAAAAAACCCCCAACCCTCCGCCCAGGACCATCATCTGACACCCAGACTCTGATCCAGTGTCGTGGGAGCAGCGACAGTCTAATATGTGGTCAGTGGGAGTATGTGTTGGACCACAGAGTGTGTGAACAGACAGATTCTACTGTTGAACATCTGACACCAAAAGACAAACAGTCGAGAACCACCGACTAAACTTTATCTTATTTGTTTTACTTTACAAATGTCAAATCTTTCATAAAAAGTATTCTGTGGTGTTCAATACTTCACATGAACACACGCTCAGGAAAAACTGTTCCATAATCTAAAGTGATACATAACATTAAAGCCGTAAGCAGCGTTGAACGTACCCCAGCACAGAGAGGACTTATTACCAGACACCGACCAGTCGACACAGCTCTGAATGTTCACTTCCTGTGTCCACTACGTGGCGCTAGAGAACACCCACCAATTACATGTTACCTTCCAGTGTATCAATTGTAGATGACGTCATGAAAATCTCATAAATCAAATGATTGTCACACTGGGGATTACATCCTGTCACCAGTAGGTGGCAGTATGACTATAGTTGACTTCATGTCGGTGTTTTCAGGCCAGGACTCGCATCCAACAAGCTTTATAAATCCAGTAAAATAAAAATCTACGTTTTAATCCCCAAAGTTATTAAGGAAACTCTGAGCGCTCCTCCTGCCGGTAATCGTCGTAATCGTAGGAGCTGAACCCTTTAGCTCCACCCGGTCCTCTCCACACAACACTCTGCAAAGCCTCGAGCAAGTTTTTCGCTTCAGCAGAATATTTTCAACTTGTGTGATTGACGTAAATAACACAAATTCCATGTTTTGATATCATTAGTGTCACAATATTTGCTTAATTCGTGAAGCTAATAGACACAAATTTGTGTCTTTACATTGACTTTGTATTTAATCTCTCTGTTTGAACGCACCATAAAGTCGATCAGCTCAAATCTGTAGGAGGAGTTTGTTAAAGTACAGCGCCTGTGAATGGTGAAACATTGGCCCAAAATTAAAAATGGCCGATTTCCTGTTGGGTGTTGGTCATGGCTCCAAGAGGCTTTTTTGTAGATCTAGGTCTGATAGATGTGCCTACAGAATTTCTTACATGTAGGTGAAACTTGCCGCAGGGGCCGCTGCATTTTGTCCCAGCATGTTTAGGCCCTTAAAAATAAACCCATAAACCAGATACTGAAGTACTTTTGGTTTAACAGCATGGAGCCTCCATAGAGTGCATGTTAATATACCAACACTGAGTCAGTGAAGGAAATCAAGCTTTAAATGGACCATCTGTGGACGGACCACCAATTTGCTTTAATCCTAAATATTTTAACACATTTCTCTCACAACCAACTTTGTTCCTGACAGAATAAAATCTGTCATCAGCATATAATATTTATCACAATAGAAACACTAGAACCTCTAAACTCTACTGAACTACATCCTGTAAGTATGCTTGAATTTATCTTTTGAATTTCAATGTCTCCACTCTAATATTTATAAAATTATTTATTGATGAGAAAACCATAAACAAGGAGTCTGCCTGTAAGAACACTTTGGATGGCAGCAGCGAACACGTGGAGTGACTCATGGAAACAGCCTGAGTATGAATGGGAAAAACAACACACAACAAAGGGAGTAATTCACAATAAGAGGAAAAAAATGCTTTGAAAACACACAACAGATGGAGGCTGTAATCAATACTGCAGCCCGGCCGAACATCTGCATCGGCCTGCGGGGATGGAAGCATCTTTCCATCTGAGCGACCGTGACGAAAACCAGCCGTCTCTTCTGGATGTTGGAGTCCATTCATGAAACTAAAGGTCGTCTGTTTTAATATTAATACGTTTGACAACGATGACAAATAAGTCTACTGTATATTTTCCTGCACAGTCCCAGAGGAGGAAAACTTGGCTACCAGGTTTTAATGTGAAGGTTTCAGCAGTTTTAATCTTCATGGACAGTAACGAGTGAAAAGATTGAGGTTATTAAAGTATTTCTAATGGAAACTTAAGATGAAATTGATTAGAAATATTTAGAGTTATTTCTGTAAATCAACAAACAACCATTTTTCTGTCACTTTTCGTGGATGCAACTTTTGAGGAAATTACTTCTTAATTCCATTCAGAAGACCGGACAGTTTATTCAGATTATATAATTAGTTTATAATTTATTTGGAGGTTAAATTAAGAGCGAGCACACCTGAGATGTTGCTAATAATCGATCATTGAATAGGAAAACTGTGTGTGCGCTTCTTTTGTACATCTCCTTAGTAATGTTGTCACATTCCCAGACCTCAGCAGTTCATTCTTTCTGTCATGTTATTATATTACAGATAGGAATGTTAATTAGACCAAAGTAGTAAAAACCTGGAAAGGAAAAATCTGAATTTATCCTTTAAGCTTGATTTGAATCCAGCAGGTATGAAGTCTGTTTGAAGCATCAGTGCCCTCCTCCTCTCTTTACCGAATGACTCCACTTCTCAGTGTCCGAGGAACATATGGAGAAACGCTGAACAAGCTTCCTTCCTCCTCTTTCCTCCCAACAAGCTGCTCAGCGCTCTCGCTGCCCTTCCTCGAGACATTTTAAAATAATTTACAACCACAGAGTCACAACAAGGAAGTGTGTAACTGCACTCGCATATCTGTTACACACCGCACACAGCATGGAAATGCTATTAGAAGAAAAATGGCCCCGACTCGACCTTCATTTACTGCAAACATCACTGACCCATTTACAGAAAAACTGCCACACAACAAACAAGTATTGAGAAACTAACAACATAATGCAGATGGATTAGTCCTCTGTGTGGTTTTTAAACACAACGAGCTGAATTCATTGAAGTGATAACCAACACCGGGTCCCTCAGGTCCGCCTGAGTGAGAATCCATATTGTTTTTCTGGAGAGACGAAACATTAACGACAGTTAAATTAATACACACGGGGAAAGAGCTGGAATATTGTGCTGAGGATCAAATGAAGAAACTATCAGAGGAGTTGGGGACGTCAGTAAATCACTCCCTCGCTCTTATAATGAATCCATTCAGTACTAATTCAGTGTCCGGAAGGTTCTTTTCTGTTGGACCGCCCCGTCCAATAAAAAACTTGCCTTCATCATCAGCACCAGTCATCTTCTAAATATGTGCATTTGAAATCATTTCAAGCTGGATGTTATTTAATTATTAATCATGGTAATTAAAACTGGTTAGAATAATGGATGTTACAATATTTTCATACATTGAACTGTCAACACAACAACCACATTACTTTAATTATCTATTCAACAGTTTATCCTCACGTTCCCCCTGCCAACAGCAGAATACCACCTGGGGTACAAGGACCCCTGGTTGGGGATAAAATTTATTAATTTTTTTAGCAATCAGAATTTTAAAAAACAACACTGATTCTGATATCTGAAAAATGGTGAATATCGGATCAGATAATCGACAATCAGTCGACCCCTAATGTATAGTATATACATATATATAACTTTTAATACTATTTCAGTCAGGACCACTACAGTCAAAAAAACTTAGATTTCCATTTACAGTAAGTTATTTTTGGCTCGGTTCTGGGAGCTCCTGCCCTTCCATGTGCCTACATGGAAGGGCTAAAGCAGGGAGCTGAGCAGCAAATACCCCCTGGAGCTGGGGTGGAGGGGGGTTGCAGAGGAAGCAGGTCAAAGCATCTTAAATCCCGCCCCCTGTATGAGATTTACCAATTAGATGCATAGAAGAGAATTAGCTGATCCATCAGTTGATGTGGGCTGGCTTCAGATCAGCTGATCCAGCTGAGGTTGTGAGGCGAACTTCCTGCCTGAACAAACAATCTGCTCAATTCATTTCCAGAAAGTGACTTTTGATACATAAATATATTTAATATCTGATACTTTAAGACTTTTACTGTATTGTTACTGGTTCCTTGTTACTTTTACCAGACTGATATTTTAATATTACATCTTTACTTTGACTCGACGTTTGGGTACTTTTTAGAACACTTCTATCTGTACCTGACCAGTCAGACAGGGTCGTTCTCATGCACCAGTAGAGTCTCAGCTTTCAATGTATGTATTTACTTATATATTCCAGATTTGAATGAGATTTGTGTGGACATACCTGCACTCCAGCTGTAACACTAACTGCCTCTCTGCGACAATAAAAGCCTGTGTGGATGTAAATGAGGCCTGTTCTGTATGAGCTGACGGTCCAGTCAGGATGTTGGAGCGGTCAGCTGGTTCAGGTGAGGACGCAGACTCGGCTCTGTAAAGACAAACAGAGGCGTCCGGCTGAGCGGCGCTGCTAACGGCATGGCGAGACGAGAAACAGCGATAAATGATTAGACTGTCACTCTGAGCGAGATGGAAGAGACGCCGCTGCAAAGTGCTGCGTTTCCTTTCAGAACGTTTCCAACTGAAATAAACTGACATTCAGTCTTCAGACCTGCTGGCTCAGACGTGAACTGACTAAACATATCCGCTATTTATCATAATTACTGATTATATCACAGATTATGATCTAAACTTTCTTTATACAGCCTGTCACATTCAACATTTTTTTGAAGACGTGTCACTACTCTGTGGTGAATGTTTGAATTCTTTGGAATTTTCTATTTATGAACTGACATATTTGTTGATACAGATCTATCTGCAGTGAGCTGATATCGACGGAGTTATTGATCAGGTTCTGTTAATAATTATTATTGTTTTGTTGCTGATTTATCTGCTTGTTGTCCGATGGTCTGTTCTGCGTGGTTTTGGTGTATTTAGTGGCATTTAATTATTAATTTTCTGGTTTTCCCTCTGATGTCCTGCGGCTGCTCTGCCTGAACTCTCGCTGATTTACGGAGTTTCCTGATGAACAGATGGCTTTACTTGTTGCTGAAGTAACCGCTAACTGATGCTAACTGTAGCGGGCTCAGGAGCCGGTGAACATGGCTGGATGGAGTCCAAACACAGCCTCCGAGACCAACTGAGGCCAGTTCGACCACAGGGAATCCAGTACTGAGGTGGTTTATGGAGTTTCCTGATGGACAGATAACGGGACTTGTTGTAGCTGCTGTTAGACAGTTACCGCTAGCTCGGTTAGCCATGCAGAGGTCTCACTAGCTAAGATGAAAACCATCTTGGTGCTGGATTCCCTGTGGTCAAACTGACCTCCGTGTTCGGTCCCACTCTGGGAGCTCCCAGTCAGGCGGAGTCAGCTAGTTGGACATCTAGCTGCATAACGGGGGGGCGAAACGCACATTCAGCACTATTGGCTACTTTAAAAAGCCCCTCCCTACCTGACGTTTGTACAGGAAACATGTAAATATGAGGAAGCTAACAGAACTCTGCTTTCTGTTTCATGAGGAGTTTAATTGTTATTGATATTTGATATTTTGTGGTCATCTTTTATCGTCCTCTCTGAGCTTCACTGGGTTCATATTTTCAACTAGAAACTGAGCCGTCATAAATAATTGTGTTTCCTCTCTGCGTCTCATCCAGTCGATCTCCTGGCTGACGGAGCGAGGAGGGAAAAAGGACGGAGGTCCGTCAATAAATCCTCACTAAGCTTCTTTCTTCAAGTCATTTTTGGAAGAACTGACACAGAACTTCCGTTACCGTGTTGGCAGATAAAGGCCACCAATAAAGAAGGAAATGAGACTAATTATTTCCTGAGTGGAAGTCAAGATTTTTCATCGAGGCTCTGAGAGTTCTGGAGAAACACCCACCTGAGCTGGACCGTTACCTGCAGCCAGTCTGCTGGAAACACCTCCACCCTCCTGTCAGGTGTCCTGATGTCCATTTCTGCTCCATCATCATCCAACACCCAGAATCACTTCTGGACCTGACACCAAAGATCTGCAACAAATCAGGTCCGCCAGAAAGGACTCGGCCATTTTTACACATCGACAAGAGTTCATCTCCGAAAATAAAGAATTCACAGCCTTTACAGAGAGGAGACAGGAAACAAGGAGAGGACAGAAGGAAAGACAGAAGGAAACAAGGAATAGAAAAGGAGAGGAAGCCAGGAAAGAAAGAGAAGATGGAAACAAGGAGAGGTGGAAGGAAAGGTAGACAGAAGGAAGGAAGGAAGGAAGGAAGGAAGGAAGGAAGGAAAGAAGGAAGGAAGGAAGGAAGGAAGGAAGGAAGGAAGGAAGGAAGGAAGGAAGGAAGGAAGGAAGGAAGGAAGGAAGGAAAACAAAGTACGAAATGAAAAGAAAAATTAATGAAAGGGAGGAAAGGACAAGGAGAGGTGGAAGGAAGAAGGAAAGGCAGAAGTGAGCAAAAATGAAAGAAAAGGGGATGATTTATTAAACTCTTCAGATGATGAAAAAAAAAAGAAATAAAAAAGGAAACAAGAACCGGCTGATGACGAACCTGCAGGAAACAGATGAAATGGAACTGGAGATAAAACTGGAGATAAAGTTGGATACTTTGTTTTGTGTCCCAACTTTGAGTCTGGTCTTGAGGTGAAGTCTCAGACCTACGCTGGGTTTATAATCTGGGTTTTCAGTTCTGTTGGGTGTGAAGAGTCCAAACATTTAATAAAGAAGTTCTGGCCTGCTTTAAGCTTCTTCCTGGGAATGTGTTGTCTATTACAAACCACCTCCTGTAATTTGGCTGAAATGAAGTTCCATCTGGAACGACAAGTCTTGTTCCCGAAGAAGAACATTTTATCAGCCGTTTCATCTGGTGTCTTTGTCTTCTGCTCCGTACGTAAGAGGAGACAGTAAAGCTGCAGCGACAGATTGAGGCCACACACAAATCTCATTTCCCAGCTTTCATTGACATGTTAGAGAGTTTATAGATGTTTTTTATTGAAACAGAAGCCGGCAGGAGTCAAGTCAGCCACTTCTGACACTTTGAGTCGACGAGCGCAGATTTACAGCATTTCAGTGTCGCAGCATCTATAATCTGAACTGGATTCAGATTTACGGTTTTTATTGACCTCCAGTGTGGAGTAACTGTACAGGAGGCAGTGTGTGTGTGTGTGTGGGGGGGGGGGGGGGGCGTGTCTAAACCCTGACACGTTACAGGTACTTTACTGGAGGCCCGGGGTGCTCTGGTGGTCCAGAGGTGTGAGGAGCTCAACATGAACCTGAACTCCTCATTTCCTGTCATTTCTCAGACACACGAAAAATAACCGGGTTCAAACTGGGTCAGAATATGATTTATTAACCAAACTCCAATATAATAAACTGTTGTAGCTTTTTTCATCACTGATTGTCTGATTGAATCTGATTTTGCAGTTTTAAATGTCGTTTTCGCATCATTTTGTACAACTAATAATAAATGTGGAACTTTTTAAGGAAAACAGCCAAACAGTACATATAAGTTATGTATATTCTATATATAGTAGTATATAGTATATTAACTCGTAGTAGCATGTTGATCAACAAAACTGAGGCCCAAACATCTGGATGGCCCCCTGGTGGCTGGCTGCAGTATAGCTCATAAACCCCTCCCCCTCCATGTTAGCAGATAGGACATGGGCCCGTTTCTGTCTGTCTGTCTGTTGATGCAGATTCAGCTCAGATGCAACAAGTATTTTTTATTAAACCATCAGAGCTCTGTTGTCTGCGGAGGCTCTGAAGTGACTAACATCTTCCACAGAGGAGAAATTATCACCAAGTCCTCTTGTCTGGTGGGCTGAGGGTGGGGGTCCTGCCACCAGACCGTCGTCTGCCAGGGGATTTTCAGACCGGAGGGCGACGCTCGCCTCAGCTGCTCCTTCTTTCTTTTTACAGTGCGGTGGAGAAATCTGATCCAAGTCTCAGGAACAAGACAAGAGCTAATAAGTGGAGTCTGTACAGTAGCTCCTACTGTAAGTTTACAGCCTCTCTGCTGCAGCAGCTCCAGATGTTTGGTGAAGTCGGGATAAATAAAGACTCTGTCAGGAGCTGTGAAGTCCCGGCTACATTCTGTAAACATTTTCCTTACCATAATTTGAATTTTATTATAAACTTACAGGCCAGTGAAACAGCAGCAATAAACAAGAGAGCGGCCGCTGAACATGAAGAAGTGCTTTCAGCTCAGCAGGCAGTTTACTTTTGGAAATGTTACCGCAGGGTGGGCAAGTGCTCGGCTCCGTCCCCCCGGAGCAATAACACCCAGGATGAAACAGGTTTTAGAGGGAAAAGTACTCAAGTATCCAAAATAAAAGTACTGATAATAGAGAGTAGTTTGAGTGCAGTGTTTTAGTTTAAAAGAGAAGAAAAGACAATACTGATGTTTTATTGTTAGGAAAATATTATCAGTCAAAAGATCAATAATCCAACACACAGCTGGAGTTAACATCATTGACCCAAATAAAGATGGCCGCCCGCTCAACCCACCTGACCAAAGATGGTTTCTGTCATTTTAGGTAGTTCTTATCACGCTGATGTTTGTTCAAGTGTTCATTTTACTGATCAGTTTGGTTTGAATGAGTTATTTGATGCTATAAAGTAGATTTGATGTAGAACATCTGTTGATGAAGATCATGTGATGGCGCTGAAAGCTCCAGAGCGAGCTGCAGTCTATAAACTGCACTGAAGTTCAGGACTGGAGTGTCACTTTCTGCGTCTAATGCTGCACATTTAGACATTTTCCTCTGGAGATACGAGGTCCGGCAGGATGATGACGCCGTCTGTAATCGTTTCTGGACCCATCAAACATTCTGAGAGCCGTCGGACTTTTACAACCTGAAGCCGTGAGCCTGGACTGCTGCAAGTGGAAAGAACCGATGGTGAGGGAGGTCACATCATTACAGCCGACTCCGCTGCTGCTTATTATCTTCTGTCAGACTCTGTGTTTTTCAGGAGGTGTGGACATGGGAGTATTTACGAGCTCTGGTTTTAATAGACTGCTCCTTTTAGACTCAAACAAATGCCTCTCATTATATCCCTACTGAATTCACCATAACTCCAGTAATGGCTGGTGGCAACTCTATGATCCACGAGTGCAGACCATTAACATGTTGCTGTAGGAGTGTTAATCTCTCGCACTTTCAGCCACGTTCCCCAAAGTCTGACTGAAACCACTCCATCTGGCCTCTCTGAGACAAAGAGTTTCAGGCTAACCTCCTTACCTTCGTATGCAGATGTCCCGTCAGAGAAGCTGGATGGGGAGTAAGTAAATAAAAAGTGAGCTCACGACTGGGCGAACGGCGGGACGCCTCCAAGCTCCAAGGCCCAGAAACCCAGAGAGCCCGCAGGCCCGATGCCATGTTTGGAATACACGAAAGAAAAATGGAAGCCTCTCTGAAGAGACAAGGTTAGAAGAATGGTTTGGGTTTATTTTCCATAATCATGATTTTGGAATGTGTAAAGGCCTCTTTCTAAGAGATTGGCCCCACATTTCGTCTTATTAAAGCCAAAATCTGATGAGACGTTTGGCACCGAAAACATCTGTGAGACTGGAGAACGAAGAGAAGTTTGGAGTCCTGTAACCTCAATGTTTCCCAACACGGCAAGATTATTCAACAGTTCTATGAGGTTTGATATCAGAAACATTGACATAAATAAAGATGGCTGCCGCGTCTCCACTTCCACTGTACAAAAATGAAGCCAAAATATCCCGGATACGAGTGCTGCCATCTTGTTCTAGTGACGTCATTTGGAGCCAGAGTCTGTGCAGTAGTGATCGGGGGGTGGAGCCACGGTATCGAGTTCCTGCCCATATACCAGTCTGCCCAATCAGGAGCATCAAATAACTAATTAAAACCAAACTGATCAGAAAAATGAACACTTGAACAAACATCATGTCACATCATGTCCCATCTGCTAACATGGAGGGGGAGGGGTTAATGAGCTATACTGCAGCCAGCCACCAGAGGGCCATCCAGATGTTTCGGGAGCTCTCATGTCGACCATCTTTATATACAGTCGAGTCAGTCAGTACCGAGCTGCTGAGCTGCATAAAGAAATCTATATTTTATGTTGATGACATCATCAGAGAAAATTAAACACAAATGTAAGTAAAACTTTATTATAACAAATTATCATTTTATTATGAAGCACTTTGAAAGTTACATAAGTAAAACTGTTCTTACATACAGTGACATTAAATTAGATTCTTAATAACATCGGTGCAGATCCCCAATAAATGATTTGTAAATAAATTCTGTAATTGAAAAAAATATTTAATAGAAATCAACTCCACTTTTACAATAATTTACCCATGAGCACAACACTTTTGGAAGGTGTTTAGAGTGCAGACAAATGAGCTAAAATATAAATAAATAATAAACATTTTGAACCTACATTTTGAAGCAGAAACAGGAGAACTCTCAAAGGTCAGGCCCGTCATTGCACTAATGAATAAGAGCAGTGTAGGAATGGAGTTCAAACATGGCTGCAGGGGTGGCCAGGCTGCCTGGCATGGCCGGCGATGACGTGACGCGTCAAATAAATGTCCACACACAAACCTCGGCCCGCACAAGAAAAATGTGCTCAGCTTTCACTGGAAGAAGTCGACTCCGCTGCGCTGCTTCTCGCTGTTTTTGGCTTTTTGGAGTGTAAAAGTGTCACAGGTCGTAAGTGTCCGAGCATGGCGGCTCTCAGCAGCCAGAAGGTGGTGAAATCAACCGAGTTCTGAGGAAAGACTTATATATAGACTTATATAGACCGACGATAATCCAACACAAAGCAGGTATGAAGGTCACTGATGGGATTTGCGACTTTATTGATCTACACACCACAAACAAAACATTCCACCAGTTCTTATTTTCTGACAGCGAGAAGAACAAACTTCATGGTTGTACCTGCTGCTCCACAACTGATTTCAATGAATCATTTGTTTAAGTTTACACTGTGGAAATAGACAACTATCCTCCCCCCTCCCCCCCTAGTGTTTCCAAGTGGCATTATTGTTGGCGCCATGGTCACAAAGACAGCATTAGCAACAAGGCTACTGCTACCATCCTGGCTACTGTTCAAAGCATCGACTGTATATAAAGATGGCCGACGTGAGAGCTCCCAAAACATCTGGATGGCCCCCTGGTGGCTGGCTGCCATATATAGCTCATAAACCCCTCCCCCTCCATGTTAGCAGATGGGACATAATGTGACATGATGTGTGTTCAAGTGTTCTGATCAGTTTGGTTTTAATAAGTTATTTGATGCTATAAAAAGGGGCTGAAACGTCATGATTGACAGCTGAGCCC
>JBBPCS010003880.1:0-11233 GCA_037974645.1 Hollardia meadi
ATAAATAAAAAATAAATAAATAAAAAGAATAAAAAATTTTCATCTTCTCTCTTTAATTACAGACATAAAAGTGATGAATGAATAGTGAAGATGAATACTAAAACAATATTTCTAAAGTTTTTATGAGTGAAATTAATTTTATTGGTTAAGAAATTAATTTATAAACCAAATAAATAATGTTTTACAAATATAGAAGACATAATTTATTCTGATTCTGATATTCAAATCATTAACAATTAACTAACTTTATTACTAAGCAATTATGAAGAATTATTTGTAACATCATGATTTGAAAGAGGACATCAGATGGATGAGAAACATCATGATTTACAGTTACAATCCATCAATTTAACAATTCACTTTTTTCTCCAGGTAGGCTCAAGTTTTTCAACCGTAAGTGCAACGGAAGTTAGTGACCTTAAAAAAAGAAAGAAAGAAGAGACAGAGCAGAAACTTTCATACACTACATCAAGTTGAGGAGTATCCGGTGTTAGCATAAATTACTGAGGATTATAGGATTTATAGACTTCTTTTTAATCCTCCTGTTGTTGTAATCCACTGTAATCCGTGTAGTTGTAATCCACTTTTTGTCCAGTATAAAGCTAACACCTAGATGTCTGATCAGCTGCAGAGGGGTCCAACACTACATTGGGCAAAGTGAACACTTGAGGAATCTCAACAGAACAACAGACTAGTGAAGATGGCTTGGGATGGAGGAAATGAGCCTAACGGCACAGAAGGCAACAACTTCTACGTCCCAATGTCCAACAGGACGGGGCTTGTGAGGAGTCCTTTTGAATATCCACAGTACTACCTTGGAGATCCAATTCAGTTCAAACTGCTCGCTGTCTACATGTTTTTCCTGATGGGCACTGGCTTCCCCATCAACGGTCTGACATTGTTGGTCACAATTCAGAACAAGAAACTCCGGCAACCTCTCAACTTCATCCTGGTCAACCTGGCTGTCGCTGGACTGGTCATGGTTTGCTTCGGGTTCACCACAACCTTCATAACTGCTATTAATGGCTATTTTATTTTCGGACCTATGGCTTGTGCCATTGAGGGATTCATGGCTACCCTTGGAGGTATGATATAGGAACTTTTGTGACATTGTTGCTGCATATAGTTGCTTTTGTCAAGACAAAAATTCAAAGAAAGTAGATAATTCTGGCGAAATACAGTTGATTGTTGATTGGCTTGATCCAAATACAAATACAAACATCCAGGGAATGAGATTCAACAATCAACTATCTTTCTTTGCAGTTGTCTACTTCACCTTTAATGTTTTCCATATTTTAAAGCACCACCTGAAATATCCACTGCAAATCTTTCCGATGTTGTAACGACTATAACATAAACACAACCACGATTCTAACCAGATGTTTTTGTTTCTTTTCTCTCTTACAGGTCAAGTTTCTCTCTGGTCACTGGTCGTCCTGGCTATTGAGAGATACATTGTCGTCTGCAAACCCATGGGAAGCTTCAAGTTCACTGGAACTCATGCAGGAGTTGGAGTTGTTTTCACCTGGATCATGGCTCTCGCTTGTGCCGCCCCTCCACTGGTTGGCTGGTCCAGGTAACTCAAATCACAAACATCCGTGCCTGCTAAGATGGAAACATGCAGAGAAACTACACCTTAAAGTCAAGCCATGTCCATTTTTATTTATATAGCACCAAATTACAAAATAATTTATCTCAGGGCACTTTTCATATGGAGTCTAGAGAGAGAGCAATGTAATAATTGTTGCAGCAGGTGTTGAGTATGAACGTGGGCGAAGTAGGTGGCTTGCAATCATAGATCCAGACTCTACAGCTCCAGAGTCAGATATTCTTGCAGAAAGCAACAGGATGAGGAGAGAGACAAGAAAGAAAAAAAAAACTACAGTAGAGAGAAGATGTAGAGTTAGTCACAGGCATTGATGGGATAAAAAGGCATACTGATGGAGATGGAGAGGAGTAGAGAGGAGGTCATTGCATCATGGGAAATCTCCTTGCAGTCTAGGCCTACAGCAGCATAACTAAAGGATGGTTCAGGGCTCAGCTGAGCCAGGCCTAGGTCAAATCGAGTCAGTTTTATTTATAAAGCCCAGAATCCTATATCACAGTGCCTCGGTGGGCTTTGCAATCTGTACAGAGTTCGACATCCTCTTTCCTTAGACTTTCGATTCGAGTCAGGAAAAACTACCCCAAAAAAACCTTTAAACAGGGAAAAAATGGAAGAAACCTCAGGAAGAGCCACGGAGGAGGGATCCCTCTTCCAGGATGGACAGACGTGCAATAGATGTGTGTAGACAACAGACCTTCAAAATCACAGAATATACATGTTACAATGACAAGATTTCTAGTAAATGTACAGTAGATAAATGTGGAAAATGTGGACAATTGAGCAGCTTGGTGTGTCGCCAAGTGGCATCTGCACCATACGACCTCCCCTCACCACGGTGAAAGAGGACATACAGAGAAAATCATCAAGGGGTTGGAATGTATAAAAATCATAATGAGAAGAACAAAGACTTGTGTCTATTGTAGAGCATAGGTGAGCGATGATCCACAGTGGGGAGAGGGAGAGATTCCCGGGCATCCGATGGTCCTGACAGAAAGGAGAGAGAGAGGAGCGAGAGGAGGGGAGGGAGAGGAGGAGAAGACCAGGCAGAGACAGAGAGAGAGAGGAGAGAGAGGAGGGGAGAAAGAAAGACTGCTTGCAGCTTGAGGGAAACAGGAACCGAAGACAGGGGAGTTAGAGAAATGCAGTGCTTATTAGGAACTTACAGCTTGTTGAGTTCTCATCTGCAGGCCGTTGAGACTGAGGCTGATCCCTGAAAAGGTAATGCTAACAGGTGCAAGGGCTGAACTAATCGATGAATATATAGTATTTATTGAAAGTTAAGGTGAAGAGATGAGTTTAAAATTCTGATTTAAATGCCTCAATAGAGTCAGACTATCTGATATCAGCAGGGAGGTTATTCTAGAGGATGGGGGCATGATAGCATAAAGCCCGTCAGCCAGGTGACTTCTTTTAAGCTCTGGGCTCAGACAGGAGTCCTGTGTTCTGAGAGCGTAATATCTGAGGTGGGATATAAGGTTTAATGAGGTCAAAGTCGTTATGAAGAGGTGAGCCCATTTACAATTTTGTATGTCATCAGAAGCACCTTAAAGTCTGACCTGACATTAATAGGAAGCCAATGAAGTGAAGCTAAGATTGGTGTGATATGATCAACTTTTCTGGTTTTAGTTAAGATTTTTGCTGCAGCATTTTGAACCATTTGAAGACTTCTAGTGCTAGTGCAGTAAATAGGGTGCTATGTGCTCTCTATGGTATGATGGTGCCAGACCATTAAGGGCTTTGTCGGTGAGGAGAAGGATTTTAAATGCTAGTTCTCAGTTCTTATCAGTACATGTGCTGCAGCCTTCTGGATCAGCTGGAAAGTCTAAAGAAACTTATTGAGACAGCCTGATATTGAGGAATTGCAAATACCCAGCCTAGAAGTAGCAAATGTACAGTATGAAGCAGTCCTTGAAGTTTGTTTTATTTTTAAGGACATATCCCGATCAAAGATAACTCTGAGATTCCTTACAGTGGTGCTGGAGGCAACAAGCAATGCTATGCTTAGTGTGACACAAAGAGCTCCTTGTGCTGTTGAAAAGTGATTTTCCTATAGAAAATAAAGAAGACCAGCGATGTTCTGCCTCATCAAAATCTCCTGTTGTTGGCTGCAGTGTAGTGTAGCCGAAAAGTTTTCTTGCTTCCAAAATGAGTCAGAGGGAAAAGTGCCACTAAAATGTTGTTTAAGCATGTGTAGTGCTGTAAATTTGTTTCCTCCCCAGAGCTCATTCATCTACACTATTGAATGATTTCCTTTGCTACCCAACTCTGTTCCCACACAGGTACATTCCTGAGGGTCTGCAGTGCTCATGCGGACCTGACTACTACACTCTGGCCCCTGGCTTCAACAATGAATCTTATGTCATGTACATGTTCAGCTGCCACTTCTGTGTTCCAGTCTGCACCATCTTCTTCACTTATGGAAGCCTTGTGCTGACAGTCAAAGCTGTAAGTCTTATTTTCTGAACTGGACTATATTATAAACTGTAATAGACCAGAAGGTGTTGCAAAGCCTGTCTAGTTGCCCCTCCCTCTAACATCACACACTTAACTCAGCTTTACTTTGTAAAACAATACCCACCTCATTATCATTTATAATCTTCATAGTACATAGGAAAGCTCAATATAAGTCAGATTCAATAATATTATTATTTTAGAATATTATTATATTCCTCTTTTAAGACAACTTCCTTTGTCACAGTGTAAAGTCTGAAACATTTTAGTATTTGCAAAGCTTTTATTTGCAAAAATATCACATAATATTTGATATTAAATACAGTTCAAAACCTAAATAAATGTTCTGAAACCTAATGTATGCCCTAATAACTCCCTTCTCGCTCTTTTGTTTCAACACATTTCAGGCAGCAGCTCAGCAGCAGGAGTCGGAGTCCACCCAGAAGGCTGAGAGGGAAGTGACACGCATGTGCATCCTGATGGTGTTTAGCTTCCTCTTGACCTGGACTCCATATGCTAGCTTTGCTGCTTGGATCTTCTTCAACAAGGGTGCTGCATTCTCAGCCACAGCCATGGCCATCCCTGCCTTCTTCTCTAAGAGCTCAGCATTGTGGAATCCTATTATCTACGTACTGATGAACAAACAGGTCAGTTTATTGCTATACGCTGTCTCTCGCTGCCTGATGGACCTCATTGTGATGAGTCACCCTTTTCAAACAGTTAATTAGTTCAAACCAATGGCTTCTTAAAGGTTAATACCTACTTTTCTAATTGCTTTATAGATCACTTGTCACATGTAGGTCAAGAGTTTCTGTCTTTGTAATAAGCCAACGCAAAAGTTAGTGAGTCAGCTGCAATCACAGATGTGACACTTGTAATTAACTAAGTGGTCCAGTCTGCAGTTGCAATTGTTCATAGTTGTTAATGGGTGAATTTCAGTCCAGATGCTCTGGAAGAACTTTTCCAGAAACTCAGAGGTCAAACCTTTCAATTGAGGCATCTTCCTGGTGAACTAGCAGCTAAAAAGACAAATCAAGTGTCCTGCTGGAGGAGGATGAACAGCGGCCACAACCTGGCAACCCAAAAGTTACTCTTATTAATATTCTATCTGTCGCTTAAGCATTATAAATTATTTACCAACCATTACTAAAGCCGGTATTTTTCCAAATCAATCTTTTGATAAAGGGTGACTTATCAGAAAGTGGTACACTACAGATAATGGACAATGACTGAGAGTAGTAATAGTAGTAATTTATTTCAGTCCTTATTAACAAATTTTCCAAAAATGAGATGCACATAGAGGAAAAAAATAAAAAAAAGAGTGTAAAAAAAGATAATAAATAAAAAATAAACAAATAATGACCGAAAAGGAGTAGGCTGAAGCTATAGCTTATTGTACCTACCCTTTTTACATAAACATATTCAAATAGGCAACCCTTTCATTACTAGGTTTTAGCTATATGAAGACAAAACAAACAAAAGCAATAACAAAAGTTCCAAACATTTCATACGCAATAATATTCATACCTCAGTTTTATATTTGCTTATCACCTTATTTTTAAAAAAAAAAAATTTTAATTTGCAAAGTGAGCTACACATTCTTAATTCCTTGTCACAACTATTCCACAAGTTTACCCCTTTGACAGATATACATCTATTTTTTTATATTTGTTCTTACCCTTCTTCTTTTTTTAAACATACCTATGAGAGAACAATACAACATATATAGTGAGTTCTGATTCAAGGTATCTTTAGTTTTATATAATATTGCAACTACTAAAAATGTCATTATAGTAGCTTACAAATATAATCACATTTATTACATTTAATGTAATGCTTATAAATGCTAAAAAGTGGAACATAAAGCGTTACCTCCACAATCTGAAATTGTTGCTTTGTCTGAAACCACCTAAACTAATATCTCATATTAGTGCTCATATACTGGATTGGTTGGATGGATGTGGATTAGCTCTCATAGATTTATAAAATGTTTTTTTTTTTCAAGTCCTTGATATTTGATCAGTTGTGTTTTTATCACAACATGATCTCAAACGAGGGTTTCTTCTTGTGAGAAATGTTCAACCTTATGTAATATCTTACCTCTGTGTGTCTCCTCTTTTTCAGTTCCGTAACTGCATGCTCTCTGCAGTTGGAATGGGGGGTATGGTTGAAGATGAGTCCTCAGTATCAGCCAGCAAGACAGAAGTCTCCTCTGTCTCTTAAGAATAATAACTCCATATCTGCAGACATCATCCCTCCTGATGTCTTCCTGATTCTGAATGGCTGTCTTGAAATGGAAATAAGGTTATTTTTGGTTATGACTTAATGATCTTTTCTGCAACAAATGGACTTTCATCTCAGAATACATTCCTACGAAGCAGAGATTTATTATGCATATTCTTCAATTGTGTGGATCTCCAACATCATATGAACCGCAGCTGTGTTTTCTTGTAATAATGGTGATGGTATGTATGGAAGTGCGAGCAGGTGAGAATCATCTGTGTATACTTATGACGCGGAGAGGTTAGCATATTTGTTGGCCTCTGTCATAATATCCTGTATATATTTTATAAACAAAAAAGAATGTAGAAAAAAGTTATTAAATGCATGCATGAAAAGATTTCTTGGTTGTTGTTTTCCTTTTCTTAACATTTAAACAGTTTACTTCATATTTGATTTCACTTGGAAACTGAGAATTACAAGTATTTCATTGATTCTGATGTTCCTCTCTTGATCCCACACCCTGTGATTACAATACAGATTTAAATGGACCACTGATTTATATTTGCATTTGAGTAACAGTTCCTTTTTTTAAATAGATGAGAAAGAAAAATATACATTTTGTCTTGGATGTGATGATTCCTGCATCACATCACTCTCTACTGTGCAGCTTATACACTCAAACATGAAGGGAGACATGCTGTACTGAACAAGATTTCCTGATAGATAGCCTCGCAACTAGAATTACTTAAATAGAGCATTATGCTATGATGGATATGAAGAGCAGACTTTATTCAATGACATTGAATTCAGCAAAAATGTGTCCTCTTTAGAGCGTAAGAGTCGTAGGTTGGGCAACATTTTAATATCAATATATAGTATATATATTACAATTACCTGCCTAATGTTCAATCAGGAGAGACAATGAAGTAAAGATCATGTTTTTTACAGCAGATGATATGTGAAAATTAAGTCTTGTCAAAAGTCTTTGGCGCTGAGACTCTATGGGGAGATTTTGTGATCGAAGGGCGTCTGCGCTAAGGAGCAGCAGCAAAATAAATCCAACATGGAGTCCAGACACTGGTGGTGGTGGTGGTGGCGGCGGCGGCTGGTGACTCTGAGACCAAAAAGGCTGATGAATCTGTGAAGACTGGGCAGTGATGGGGAGCAGCAGCATGAACAAAACTAAAGGCAGAGACAGAGAGACATATTTTAAAAAGGGCAGCAGCAAGATGATAGGCTAACAATGAGGGTGTGTCGCTGTGCTATTGGATAGATGAGACCAGCTGATGAGAATGGCTGAAATCTCAATTGATGGCCCGAGACAATGACATCAGGAAAATTATGAGTGAGCATGTGTAAGCAGTGAATATTTACCGCGGTCTGCCTGAATGTAACAGATAGCCTGTGTTGCGTTCAAGCGTTGTCACATAAATAACAGACTCCAACACTGAATAGGCCGTAGCACAACACAGCAGCATGTCAGGTAGCCCGACCCGACCGCGAACATGACGTCTAAATGTCATCTATTGTCTCACAAACGCGAGCGCTGACAGTGGGTGGTCCATTTCGGATTTTATCGTTATATCGCACTATAGACTGTTCACGTTACAGCGCTTTACTTAGTTTAAAATACTTCTATTTTAGGTATTTTATATGGTCTATTGGTGAAGTAGCATTGATCACTTTGAGGGGGGATCAATTTTGTCCGCACCGGGAATAAAAATAATTCAGAAGAGGCAGGGATATATAGACCAGAAAGGGGGAAAACCCACGCATCCCCCCCTGCAAACCGCACCCTGGCTATAAGCACTCATAAATATTCATTATGCGTACAATAACACACCTGTCATAGTTTCGGTTTAAGTGTGTTATTTGTTGTGTTATGGTTTTGAATTTCTAGTTTATTTTTCCCGTGTCTACTTCCTGTGTTGTGGTTTTGAGTTTCTAGTTTGTTATTTCCTGTTTTATTGTGAAGGTTTTCTTCTCCTGTGTCTTGAGCTCTCCTGCTTCACATTTCCACTTTGTTGTTTTCCCTCCACAGTGATTGTCTGACCCGCCCTGATTAGTTTCACATGGTACTTGTTAACCTGCCCTTCTTTGTGTATTAAAGTCTGCATGTTCCCCGTTGTCTTTGTCAGTTCGTTGCATGTTTCACAGTGTGCTTTGTTTCCAGTGTCTCCCATTTGTCTTGCCTCTTTGTTTTTTTGGACTTTGCTTTTGGACTTTTTTTGCCTCAGCTCTTATTTTGGATTTGTTTGCTTCTGTTGGATACACCCAGTAAGCCTGTTTTTGTCCTTGGTTAGTAATAAATATATTTAAAGAGCCTGCTGTGTCTGTGTGATGCGCACTAATGTGTGATCACATTTGTGTGAATGAAGTTATTTGGTTTTATTGAGTTTCATAATTTTATATTATTGACCAGAATAACATGTTCGGAATAGTAATTTTCTGACAGTAGGTGGCAGTATGAGACCGTGGATTTACATCAGGGAAGATAGTCAGGGGCGCATACTCCGCTGTTTCTCCTCATAACTGCGGATGATTCAGCCAAAGCAAGCTCACACAGGTTAGTAATGTGTCAAGGTCTCACAGGAATTGCTGTTGTTCGCTAGTTAATGCTGAGGGTTGGTTCAAGTACAAGAGTAAAATGAACAGTAAAACTTTTTTTTTTTTGCACTTTTACAAAAGTGAAGCCTGCCACAAGAAAGAGCAATGGCGTTGGCGTACTCCTTAAAACTGTTAGTATGCAACGTGCCAATCGTAAAACGTTGACTCGGGCCACACGTCTGCTCTATTTTGGTTACATTTACAAACTGCTTGGCTCCATGATAATTTTTCGGGTTTAAAATGTGTAGTATTTTTTAATTGTGTTAGTAAATGTGTTCACAAAACGGTTTGCGTGTATAAGTAAATATGTTTAGCGACTGGTACTGTTATGTGAAAGTCTGCGAAATGTGTGTATGAGTCAGTGTATCTTTGAAACAGTTATTAGCCATAAACTCACTTGGCAAGGTGAATGTAGAGATATGAAAATGGCACAAATACATGTGTTTATTCTGGGATTGATATTATTTTGTACATGCTTTATGAACATGGAAATTCATTCAGCATATGGAACATTTGCTGGAGTTGAAAGATGTATTAGATGTAGCCATTCAGGGTCATGTTTCTGATTCACAGATGCATGTAGCAGGTGATGTTGTTTCACATTATTTATTTTCAAACCCAAGAGTTGGTGATGTCAAGCTAATGTTGATGTTGTGTGTGTTGTGACTAGTGGTAATGAGGCTACTGAAAATGTTACTGCTAGTGCAAATCACAATACAGCTATGATACGTCATATAATACGGCTATGACCACACGACACAGAACTGCAGAAAATACTTACCAGTTATGAGGAACTTTATAAGAAAATTATGCAATACATGCCCACATCCACTCCGCACTCTACTCCCCAGTCTCTTGCCAAAGCTTAGCCCATATCACAAGGTAGAAAGAGTTCAGTGATGCAGAGATTGTAAGAGCTGTCCTCAGGGTTATCAAGCCTGGCAATTTCAAAGATATGTTGATGAATAAGGATGATCTGACTGTAGAAGAACTAAAAGGCTTCCTCCACTCTCCCTGGGTGAGACTCACAAATGTGCACAGTGCTCAGCTAGTTCTGTTCTAGTGTGAAAGAGGAAACCTTAGGGAAGAAGCCGATGGCCGATATGATCCAGCAGTTAACAGAGAAAGTTGAAAAGCTTACAAATCTTGTTGAGCTCATGAAACAGTCAATACAGACACAACAGTCAGGACAAGTCAATCACTCCTTGAAAGGTAGAGCAGATCATAGGAGAGAGAAATCATATGGCTGTGACAAATGTGTTGAACAACATCGTCCTGATTGTACTCACTGTTTCCACTGTGGTGAAGCAGGTCACATCATATGTCAACAACTGTGGAAAAGACCTTGGCTCTCACAGGTGTCCCGACCAGAGCCCCTCTCCTCTGTTGGTATGATGAGATCATGGCAGCGGCTCCTTTTTTTTACTCTCTCCCTCTCTGTCTGCCATGATCCCGCTGCATTTTAGCTGACAGAGAGAGACCTGCCTGTCCTAGGAAAAGTCACCATTACGTTCTAGGATGCACAGACTGCATTTTGTTTAAAAGCATATTATGCTTCAGGTTATATTCCCACAATCATTTTTAGATTATATGTTCAATCAACAGACTTTCTCTACCTTGATTTGATTTCCCTTAAATCAATAATTTCTCTTAAAGTGATTGCATAAGGTGATTAAAAGTTACATTCATGATAGATAATCAGACTAAAATAAAATACACACAAAACCCTCAGCTCCAGCCGTTAAATGTCAATACTAAACTCTGTGAGCTAAAATGTATGACATTTTGCAGATGTTTGGCCTTAAGGTGAAATGGAGCAGGAGGAGGATGCTGTGCTACAATTTCTGCACGACTCTGTCCTACACAGCCCATCTGGTGACATTAATGAAAAAAAATATTCCATGGCATGATAAACTCGTGGCCTCGCTTTAAATAAGGTGTGGGAATTAAATAATAAAATTTTTCGTGGCCACGAAATTATTTTTCGTCACCTCCATGAAGAGACAGTTGTTTGTTGACTTACATATGGTGGACCCTGAAGGTCGAAACATTACAATATTTCACAAAACACTACAACATTTCACAAAACAATACAACATTTACACAAAACACTACATTACAGAAAACACTACAACATTTCACAAAACACTACATCTCAAAAACACTACAACATTTCACAAAACACTACAACATTTACACAAAACAATACAACATTTCACAAAACACGACAACATTTCACAAAACAATACAACATTTCACAAAACACTATAACATTTACACAAAACACTACATTACAGAAAACACTACAACATTTCACAAAACACTACATCTCAAAAACACTACAAC
>JBBPCS010003881.1:0-11837 GCA_037974645.1 Hollardia meadi
TGTAGATATCTGAAATGGGAGTTTTTCCTAGTAAGAATTCTATTGCAGATATCCAGAATGTTCATTCTAGATATCTACAATGATTCATTTTTAGCTGCTGTACACTGTATCAGTCGGCCATCCCACTCTAGCTCACGCAATACACACCAATTATAAACTCAGAAACAGCGGGAAAACGACCCCATACTTAAACTGCGATTGTGTGAAAACCGTAACAGCTATCAGAATGCCAATTTCCCACTATGAAGTCCAACGTTTTGTGACCCTTTTAAAGTTTGAATCACTTCTCTATGTTGAGGCATCGCGAAGTTACATGGCCTCAAACATGGGTGAGTTTTGAGCTCTTGTCCCAACCATTTCCCATTATTCCTTATGGGACTTTTTGTTGCAGTTTTTTGAGATTTGCCCGAATACCGCTTTGCGAATCTCTTAGAAAAGTCATAGCACACCATTCCCGATAATTCCACACGTTTTGATGCATGTTTCGTACTAGTTACGTGCCAAAGTTTTGTGGAAATAGGGAGTATATAGTATGAGAATAGTTTGAGTTCTCCATTGACTCCAATGCAAATCCTAGATTGAGGCGAAGAGTAATCTGTGCGCCTTGGAGAGGCACACAGAATGAGGCCAAAAAGAAAAGCCTTTAGTGAAGGAAATAAAACAAAATCAGATACAAACAAATCACAGACAATAACCCAGGGTAACGTTAGATAAATTATGCAAGAAACTAACTATGGGACAAAAACAGCAGTGGCAACAAAGCTCCTAATAAGACCAAAAAACCCCCACATCAACTTAAAATATTTACAACAGTGGAAAGACAGACACCTAGTCAGCCATACTGCATTATCTTGGTCAAATACAGCAGAGCTAGGTCATCCAGGAAGCCAACACCATGTTTCCTTGTTCCTATTACAAGAGGCGCCCATTATTACTCATGATATGTAAACAAACTATGATTATAATATGAACAAACTCGGCCCTTGTGTGATCGCCTGGCGCACACAAACACACCGCACTCGTCGGTTTCACATGTGCTGTACAAGTGTAGTGGGGAAAGCTAATGATACCACCAGCCAGCTCGGGTCTGCCTGTAAACAGCACCTGCAGGGAGGCCAGTGAAATTGGCAGAGGTGGGGGACTCGAGTCACATGTCACATGACTTGACTCGAGTCAGACTCAAGTCGCAAATTTGAGGACTTGAGACTTGCTTGACTAACATTGATAAAAGACTCAACTTTGACTTGGTATTCATGACTTGAGACTTGACTTAGACTTGAGACAGATGACTCGAAAGGACTTGGCTCTTTTTAATGAAATTTTTGTATTTTTCTAGGTATTGATAAATTACGTTTTGTTTTTGAAACATGATTGGGTGATTTCTATTGCACTGCACACAAACCTGGTAACCTATTAGAACGCGACAGACCAGCAGCAGAAGCCAACGCGCGAGGCAGCTAGCATGGAAGGGGCTATTCCAAAAATACTAAAATTCGGATTTAAAGATTATGTTGTCGATGACGGTAGTAAGAAGAGAACAGCGGTGTGCAAGATCTGCAGCTCAAAAATCAGTGACACGACCACCACAACATCCAACTTCATCCATCACTACAAAACCCACAAAGAAAGGGAGCCTACGTGACTTCTAACTTATTGACTGGTCAAACGTTAGCTACAAAGCTTACGTTAAGTTTAAGCTATGTTAGACTTAACTTCGAATCGAATGCATTTTATTGAGAAGACAACACAGCCAATTCACAGAAATTGGAGTTGACTTGACTTGTGACTTGCTTGACCAGAGCAATGAATTGACTTGACTTAACTTGCTTGACTTATAGCAGGGACTCGACTTGACTTGCTTGATTTTCACCACAGTAACTTGGGACTTGCTTGAGACTTGAAGGTTAAGACTTGAGACTTACACATGTGTGACTTACACCCACCTCTGGAAATTGGCTTACTTAACACGTACAAATAACATCTAAAAGGAAAACAGGTAAGGACCGTACCTTAGTCTGATGTTCACCATCCTCAACAGCAATACCGAGGTCAGAAAAAGAGCGAGGCAACCTTCCACCTAGCTACCTACAGCTCCTTTTAAGGGGAAGCTAGATTGAGAACAGCCGATGCTTGTTTACTTCCTGGTCTGGGTGATTACGAGGTGAGACAAACGGGAGGAAGCTCCACCCACTACATATGTAATAATATTCTCTAAGTCTCACACTCATTACTTTCAATAAAAAACAGTATTGGTGTATTAGTAGAAACATTGAAGGATTATAAAGACTCTTGCATGATAGGTTCAATGGACTGGTTGCACAGTAGCCATTGGGACATGTTATAGCAGGAAATTCACAGGTGTATTAATGATTGCTGGGGACTTCCTGCTATTGCGTGTGCTGTCTTACTGTTACTGGGTCACTTAATGGAACTGAGCCGTCATTATTGTCATTAACTCCAGTCAAAATGTCTGCTGTACGACCAGTCCATCATGGCAGGATTCAAATTTGTGTCAGGTAAGATGGCTGCCATATGTTTCCATCCTGTAATGTCAAGTCTTGATGACATGTCGTGTCTAGTGTTCTATATCTATACTCAGAAAGCTCTGCTGGATGTTTTTTTTTGTTATCAACATAACAACAACAACAACAACCATAAAACCTTGTCAATTAATATAAAATAAGGGGAAGCTAAACAAAAAAGAAAGATAGAGAAAAAATAAACCCAAAACAGCACAAATAATAACAATAATTCAGACAAAATCATACTATACGAGGGAGATATAATCTTATGTAAGTTATATATATATATATATATAAATTTGATTAATATATTAATTTAATAAAATCCATTAATTCATTTTTAGCATTTTTTTATACATAGTATTTTCGCTGGATGTCATTTCAAACCGTGTTCGAAGTGAAAACCAGTCGCAGCGAAACCCAGCACCATACGTCATCACGTCCTTGTACGTAGCACCGTCGTCGTCCGCTGTCAGTTGTACCGTTTCCTGTTTCTTCCATCGTGCTGCTCTCTGAAAGATGGAATAATGTTTACTTTCTTGAACATCCGTTTTTCCAAACGTACGGAGAGACCGGGACGTAGAGTGTGCGAGGAGGGGGCGGCCGTGCTGTCACGGCGCTCACCATGTTGTTATCCCAGCTGCCAGATGATGTTCTCTATCATATCCTGTCATATTTGGACTACAGATCTCTCAGTCGCCTCTCTCAAGTTTGTAAAAGTACTTACCACTTTGTAAACCGGGACGCGGTGTGGAGGAGGATTGCTAAAGACTTTTTAAACACTGGAATTACTCGAAATGGGACGGACATGTAAGATAACAGTCGCTCACTGATGAGAAACATGCTTAGTATGTTTAGCTTAGCTTTAGCATGAACTGTGTTATTGTGCAGGGACCGTTTTAATGAACGTTGCTGACGTTCTGTTTGGCATCATGCTGTATGTGGATTATTAGTGGCTAATCACGGCATGTTGGTGGAGACCCACTGGTTTCAAGCTTTACCTCGTTGCGTTCTGGCTTCAGGCAGTCTGAATATGTTGCACTTTAATCTCTGGCAGTGTATGAACTAATCTGTTAAAGGAAAATCCTGCTCAATTCTAAATTGGGTCTAATTTTCGTAGACTTGTCAATCATATCTGTCAGGTGTAACATTGCACTCACCGAATTAAGGTCAGAGATCTGAGGGTGCTGTGACATTGCTTAAAGAAGTCAGAGGGAATCAGAAACACAATAAGCAGTCAGACAAGTCACACAGGCTGTAAACAAACCTCCAGGTTAGTCCAACCTATTTGGAAGAGAACGTGAAGGAGAATGGTAAAACTATTACCCAAGCAGTCTATAAACTGTGATGACTGTTGTGAACAGACCACTTTTAAGTTTGACCTCCAAATAAAGTGTTTTATATCTGGATAAAGTGTTGACTTGTTTCCAGTCTGTCTGATCCTCGGACTGCTGATGTCGACCAGATGTCAGTAGTTAACTTGGTGATTATTATGATTTTGTTTCTCAGGGCATTTTATGCCTTCATCAGATAGCCGACAATAGAGAGATGCTTGACAATGGGGGGGAAAGAGAAATGGGGAATGACATTCATTAGAGGTTCATGGTTGGATGAATAGTAGAGAGACGATTAAAATAAGATCCAAGTTGTTATAAAGTAGAATTGAGTACTTTGAGAAGAGTACGGTGTATTTTGTGTGGAGCAAGGGAATCATCCCTCTCGTTTATGTGGGGATGTGTGTCAGCCCAACGTGACTGACTGGCACAGATCCACACTGGAATCCTCAGTCTCCTCCCTCTTCAGGCCTCTCCTCCAGTGGCCAAGGTTCACAATCACTCTGGTTGCCTCATATGATTTCTCTGCTGGATAGCATGTTTGTGTGCAAAACACTGATGTACTATACACTATGTCCCATCAGCTATCATCTATTAGTGAAATATTATAATCCACCTCTGTTGTATTGAATTGAGGCAGAACTAGTTTGGGGTATATCTGTTAAACATACATTAATCAATGTCCTCCATAGCTGTATCAGAAGTGTCAAGTTTTTAGCAACATGTGAGATTTTTTCTTTTAATACTTAATGAATCCAGTATGGTATGGTACTGTTCCAGTATGTCCTCTACCATTGAACAGACTGGGGATTGTTTAAATGGGTCAAACAAGCATTTTCATCATAAGTAGCACTATAACATTCAGCCTTCAACATCCACAGTGATCAAAGTATAGTAATGTTAAACTGCCAATGCCATTGCAGATATGGTCACATCCCGCTGAAGAAGAGAGTGAAGATAGCTCAAAATTGGTATGATGGGGTCTGTAAAAGGGCTACTCCTCTCAAATGGAAAACAAAGTAAGTGAGGCATTTGCCTATACACTGTTTACACTGATACGCTTTTCCTATTTTTTTTACTCTATGTTTTGTTTTGCGAAACGTGATTGTGTTTTGTCAGATGTTATATTTTCTGAAACATGTTTTGTGAAATGTGTTTGGTGGAATGTTTTGTTTTGGGAAATGTGCTTGTAAAATGTGTTTTCTGAAATGTCGTGTTTTGTGAAATGCTGTTTTGTTCTGTGAAATGTTGTTTTCTGTTTTTTGACCTTCAGGGCCACTATAGAATAATATCTATAAAATGAGAATTTAGTTTTTTAGTGTTGATAATGTGAAAATGTCTGTTGAGCTTCGCAGGGCCACTTCCCCTGCTTCCAGTAAGCTAGTCATGTCCTGACTCTTTAACAAACCTAATGTATTCTTATCATGGTGATTTTTCATCCATGTTAGATGTACTCTCACCATTTATGAACTCACTTTTCCCTTAAATCCTGTATCTTGTCTTCAGACTGTTGCCATGGTTGCAGCTGGATGGAGATGTGCTGTTTCTGTCTCAGGCTTCTGATATTGGAGCGTATCATCTGTGCCGAGACTCCGGGAAGCTCCAGTGTAACCCATCTGAAATCTACTCGGGCCACAAGGGTGATGTCTGTCACTTTGCTCTGACGGACTCTCACCTGATCAGCGGTGGAAGGTAGCTCATGCCCTATTTTTTTTTGCCTTGTGGCTTTATCACCAACATTACCAACATGCACTTTAAATTATGTAAGTCAATGTGTTACTGACAAGGTGGAAGATTAGGGAGTCCTTGTTCAAGAACCAATCATCTCCTCAGGCATCATAAACTTGTAGGAGAAATTAGACCAGCCAATCACAGTTCTTGCGGTCCCCACGTGGTACAACCCTGATTCCAAAAAAGTTGTGACACTGTGTAAAATATAAATAAAAACAGAATGCAATCATTGCAAACACCTGAGCCCATGTAGTAATATTCTTTATACAATCATGTGTTTAAAAAAGTGGTGAACCTCGGCCCATCCTTGCTTGTGAATGACTGAGCCTTTCGAGGATGCCCCTTTTATACTATTCTCATTCCCAGGTTGTCAGATACCAACGCTTTGTCACGGCCCGTCACGTCTCATTGAGATGCACAAGGTACCCTTGTGTGGTGTGTGACTGAGACGCACAGGGCTTTAATTCAATGTAAACCTGTCAGTCAGTATCAAACGATCTGAACAACTGCACAACGCAAGGTAGTTTACAAAGCAAGAAAGTTTGCGTCCCGTTTGAAACCAAACGTCAGCGGTCTTTTCCTTAACGTAACCACATGGTTTTTGTGCCTAAACTTGTCCTAGACCTTGTGCGTCTGAATGAGATGTGAGGGGCGGTGACAAAGCATTGGTACCAGACGACCTGGGATGAGAACACGTTGTTGATATCCAATCATGATACTATCACCTGTTACCAATGAACCTGTTTACCTGTGGAATGTTCCAACGAGGTGTTTTTGTGAGCATTCCACAACTTTCCCAGTCTTTTGTTGCCCCTGTCCCAACTTGTGTGAAACGTGTTGCTGGCCTCAAATTAACAATAAACATATACAGTATTTACAAAAATCAATGAAGTTGATGAGGTCAAACATTCAATATATTGTCTTTGGACTGTTTTTGATTTTAAATTTAAGTATACATATGTTGAAAAGGATTAGCAAGGACTTCCGGTGGCACGAGGGTGAAGATGGCCGCATGAAAATTCAGCTCCCGACTGAACTACCATAAACCCCCCTACAATCTAGGAGATTTACTTTGAAAGTGTTTATTAGCACATAATAATGCCAGGGGGAGACAAAGGGGCCTTAGTAGGGCATTAAGGAGCAAAAAGAAGGACACTGACACAGAAGATGCAGGCTGTGGCGACGAGGCTATGCTAGGAGAAATGGTGTCATTAGCCTCCATTCGCGACGCCATAAATTAAACCATGACCAAAGCAATGTCTGAAATGGAAAACAATATTTCTAAACAGTTGTCAGACTTTCAGTGCAACTTCCAAGAGGATATTAAGGAACAACTTGGCGAAATGAGAACAGACATTAACCAGAAGATGGAGGAGACTGCTAGGAAAATAAAAGCTTATGTCACAGAGACTTGAAGAGGCCGAGCAGCGCATAGGAGAGGTGGAAACATTTGGCGTGGAAGTGAATGAGGTTTTAACCCGGATGCAGAAAACCCAGCTCGAACTGAAATCAAAGCTCACCGAACTTGAAGGACACTCGCGTCGCAACAACATCCGGATCTATGGTATCTAGGAAGGAGCTGAAGGGACCTCAATGGTTCGCTTTGTGGAGAATCTTATAAAAACTGAACTGGGAGAGAGTACCGGTTTGAACGATCTGGGCATTGTACGCGCACACAGAGCGATCGGACCCAAACCCACTGAGACTGCCCCCCCGGAGATCAACAGTTGTGAGATTTCTGAAATACACAATTAAGGAGAAGATTATCAGCGCAGCTTGGAAAAAACCCATCACCGTGGACGGGAAAAGGGTGTTTTTTTTACCACGACTATGCGATGGGTGTGATGGACAAAAGGAGGGAATATCTGTCAATCAAGAAAGTGCTGAAAGAGAAGGGAATCAGGCTCCACACACCGATGACAAAAATGCGTGTTTTCCTGGACTCGGGGACAGCCACATACGACAACACAGACCAAGCCGCAGAGGATTTACGAGCAAAGGGCTTCCCAATACCACCAAGACCCGAGGGCAGACCGAGGGAAACGACGTGGCTGCGCTCCCGCTGGGAAAAGGTAAAAAGCACCCGGCGCAGAGACAGTGGGGAATACATTTTGAACTTCTGTCAGAGACTAAAGACAAGGAGGGTAGGTTCATTATGGTGAAAGGTAAATTAGATGATAAAGAGGTGACTCTGCTGAATGTGTACGCGCCTCCAGGTAGCAACAGGGTGTTCTATAAAAGAATACTCGATTTAATTGCATTCCAATCTGCCAGAGTCATGATCTTTGCAGGAGACCTCAACATAATTTTGAATCCAAAGCTTGACACAACTAATCAAAAAAGGAAAATCACCCCCACTGAAAGATGGATTAAAAAAAGAATTCAAGATCTGGGTTTGATAGATGTTTGGAGAGATTTTCATAATCAGGATAGACAGTATACATTCTACTCAAATCGCCATGATGCCTATTCAAGGATCGTTTATCTATTTATGCACAATTCTGAGAGGCACAGGTTAAAGGAATGTGAAATGAGCTGGAGAGACATATGAGATCACGCCACTGTCCACTTAAAATTACATTTAGATAGTAGACCTAAAACGACAATGTGGAGATTAAATATAAGTATGCTAAATAACCCTGGGTTCAAAGAAAGAATAAGGAAAGAGCTAAAAACATACTTGGAAGATAATGATGATTCTTGTCTATACACATCCCCTATGGCCAGAATCAAAGTCAACGGAGGTCTGTCTAAAACCATTCACCTGCAACGTTGCTGTCGCCAGGGCTGTCCGGCCAGTCCAGGGCTATTTAATTTATTTATTGAACCGCTTGCTCAAGCGATAAGACAAGATCCAGGCCTAGAGGGCATCATAATAAGAGAAGAGAATACAAAATATGCCTTCATGCAGATGATGTCTTGGTCAGCCTAAAGAATCCAGAGTCTGGAGTTCCAAGATTAATGGATTTGTTGCAGATGTATGGAGCCCTGTCAGGTTAACTTAACGTTAATAAAACACAAGCTTTGGTGTTCAATTTTACACCATCATTAGATCTTAAAAATAAGTACAAGTTTAATTGGGACTCTACATCTATTAGATATTTAGGTGTTAAATTAACAAAAGACATATCTCAGCTGTACTCTGAAAACTATACATATATTAATTCACGGATAAAAGAGGATCTTGATAGATGGGCCTCTTTGCCCCTGGATCTTGATAACAGAATTATGACGATAAAAACAAATATCTTACCCAGACTACTTTACTTGTTTCAGTCTTTACCCATTCATATCTCTGACAATCAATTTAGAGAATGGGATAAGGTGATATCCCGATTCATTTGGAATGGCAAAGCCCCTAGGGTGAGATACAAAACTCTACAGCTGTCAAAGCACAGTGGGGGGATGGGCTTACCGAGCCTTGAAGACTATTATCTAGCGGCACAGATAAGACCACTAATGCTCTGGTGCAATCAAGATTATTTTGCAAAATGGAAAGCCATGGAGCTGTCACTGATAGACAGGCCTTTACAGAGTTTGTTAGGATGCCCATCGGCTGCTAAACAATTTGATATCCAGAGTCAGTGGGTTGGGTTTTCTATAGATATCTGGTCTGGCTTGGTGAAACAACTCAACATTCAGAAAGAAATCTGAATCTTAACATGGCCAACCCATGATCCAGATTTTAAGCCAGCTGTGAAAGACAGAGGCTTCAGTCAATGGGTGAGACGAGGACTCACAGCACTGTGTCTGTTGGTTGATAATCAGGAATTTATAGACTTTAAAACCATGTCAGAAAGATATGGCCTTACTCGGCAGGATTTCTATAGATGTCTCCAACTCCGAGACTACTTTGCCAGCACCATAGCTCCTGCATTACATCATTAGCTTGCCTGGGGAAGCTAAGCAGGTTTGGTTTGGCTGTGGTTGTCCTTGGATGGGAGACCACATGGTGCTGGAAGTGGTGTTGGAGGACCAGTAGGAGGTGCTCTTCCCTCTGGTCTCATGAATTATATCCTCAATGCCCCAGGGCAGAGACAGGGACTCTGTCCTGTGAGTGAGCCCTGTCCTTCGGATGAGACATTAAACCGAGGTCCTGACTCTCTGTGGTCAATAAAGATCCCATCGGCACTCTTTGCAAGAGTAGGGGTGTTACCCCGGTGCCCTGGCTAAATTACCAAAACAGGCCTTCCTCCCATCATGGCCACCTAATCATCCCACATTACTTAATTGGCTCCTTCAGTCCTCTACTCTCCACCGAGATAGCTGATGTGTGATGAGCGTTCTGGCGCATACTGGCTGCCATGCATCACCCAGGTGGGTGCTACACATCTGTGGTGGATGAGTCGAGTATATACAGATACATTATTGAGTTAAGAGGCCACTCAACAAATCACGTAAAGGCAAAATGGGAAAAAGAATTGGGAATTATTACCCCTGAGGAATGAACAAATATAATCAACACGTAAATCACTACCACAGCCTCACAACTGTGGAGGGACTTTTCTTGGAAAAACTGTGTTAGATTTTTTATAACACCAAAGCAAAAGTCCAAACAGACCGGATTACAACCCAAGTGCTGGAGAGGATGTGGTCACTGTGCGGCAGACCATACACACATATTTTGGGGTTGCCCCATTCTTAAACCCTTCTGGGAAGGAGTTCACAGTACTGTCAGAGAAGTCCTATGTTATGATGTTAAATTCACCTGTCTATCCTTTTACCTGAGAAATATGGACTTAAAATTACCAAAAAATGACAGATACCTCTTAAAAATCTTTATGGTGGCGAGTAAAAAGGCCATAACAAGACGATGGCTCTGTACGGAACTTCCCACTATCAACCAATGGGTAGTCATTACTAAAAACATTCAATGTATGGAACGTATGACTTTCAGTCTAAGACTGCAAAAGGACAAAGGTGATGCCTTCTGGGAAAAATGGGACACATACCTTGCACAAAGAGGTGATAACTTGTCTTGCATTTGATACATTCTGATTAAGAAAATCAATGATGATATTGTTATAGTCTCCAGTGACTTACTCATACCCCCATGATTGTTTCTGTTTTGTTTTTTTCCTCTTTCTTTTCTTTTTTTGTTTGTTTTGTTTTCTGTAGTTTAACATTAGCTTGTATGTGTGTTACTTTCACATTTTGTATGCAACTCCATTTACCTTTTTCCATAGTGTATTTCCTATTGGTGTACTTATTCATTGCATCGATGCTGTTTATATTCTGTTTGCATAAAATCTTGGAAAAATAAAGTTAAAAAAAAGGGATTAGCAAAATGTCACATCCTGTTCAATTTACACAGTGTCCCAAATTTTTGTTTCATTTTTGAGGATGAACATGTCAGCTGGGGCATAACCTACATCGTAGCTATGGCAGCTAATCAGCCTTTTGTCCAAAGCATTCTGACCCCTGAAGGCAATGTTCAGACCGACTTCAGCACTGTGTTTAAAACTCAGCCCCCTCACTCATTTCATTGAGACGACTGTATTGATACAGTATTCTGGCACAGAGGGATCAGGCAGAGCAACAGCATCATCCAGCAAACAAGTTGAAGTTGGCTCAACCTCTCGTCACAGTGCACACTGTGTTGGCCAAATAACTAGATTTAAGTGCAAATTCTTAGTCCATTACTGTGTACTTATTGTCAGGGCAACGGAGGACAAAATTATTGTTGCTGTGATAGCAGCATTCCAGAGATGTAATAATAAATACTGTCTTAATAAATAAAATTTAAACTTAGTATTTTATTAATCACGCTTGGGAAAATACAATTTTTACACTCTGTTGGTATTTTTATTTACACACACATTCAGTAGGATTGAACCAGCCACCCTGCAAGCCAAGTCTCTACAGTCTGCAAATACAGAAGTGATCCAAAGTCAAAAACACACAAACCCTGAGAACAAATGCAACAGAAACATGCTGCAGGCCTTGATGGGGAATGTTAACAGCTTCATTTTCAACCCTAGAGAGAGAGAAGAGAGCTGATGCTCTTTTTTTTTTTTTTTTGGAACTCATTTTTTATTCCACACATATAACACAAAGAACATACAACATGGAGATGCATATGCACTTACACTTGTTTTTAGTTCATATTCTTTTCATATCCGTCCTGAGCACTGTTATGAAATTATTCTTCTGCGTCGGCAGTAATAACTTCTCAGGTACATAAGCCTGTAGCACCCTTGACATACAAATACAATACAGTATTCATACAATACAGTATTCACTAAACATA
>JBBPCS010003882.1:0-10841 GCA_037974645.1 Hollardia meadi
TGTGTGTGTGTGTGTGTGTGTGTGTGTGTGTGTGTGTGTGTGTGTGTGTGTGTGTGTGTGTGTGCGTGCGTGTGTTTGATTAAGGATCGGCTGCTGAAGCCATTGGTTTTGTCGGCTTGCAATGTGAAAGCGTTAAACGCACATTGAAGTGACTGCAGGCCGTCCGGATCTTTTCCCCCCTTTGAGGAAGCACCAAGACCATTTTCTGACTCGGCTTGTTTTCAGAGACTTATGAAGCTTTAGTTTTCGCTTGTGCAGAGATTAATTTCAGTATTCTGAAATGACAAATTCGAGTTTTTAAAAGTCAGTGTTTGCTCTCAGTTTTGCAGTGCCTAAAACCAGAATTTGCTTTGAACTTCCAAATTGTGTAATTTCTCTTAAATACTTCACGATAATTAACTTTAATAGTGAATAGAAAGAGTTTGAAAAAGCTGCTCCTTTTAGGGCATATACATTTGTGTGTGTGTGTATATATATATATATATTTATTTATTTATTTATGTTTTTCTCTGGTTCTCAGTTTGATATTTTTATTTATTTATTTTTTTTGGAGACGTAATCGGCCAGTATGTGTGTTACCGTGTGCACATGGGTTTGTGTCACAAAGCCGATCAGCTACTCAGATGCAGGGCAAAGGTCCCCAGATGTTGTATACATGTATCACATTAAATTAGAAACCCCTAATTTCTTGTTCAACAATAAATGCGGTCTGTTTTTAAATAAAGGGAAGACATTGCCAAACACTTTTTAAATAATACATATTAAATCAATAACTAACCAGAAATATTAACTCCTCTTAAACCGGCTCATGTTATCTTATTTATAAAGTTTATGATTTTTTTATTTACTTTTTATCCAAGTAAATGAAGATGATGATTCTGCATGTTTTCCAGTCCCAGCTGTGTGTGTGCAGTTAGACAAGTCAGCTCAGAGTGGCCTAGTCCCGTGTAGAGTTAAAGATGTATACTAGCTCATAATCTGGGTAATCCTTTCTCCTAATACTGCTACTTTAACAAGATGAATGCATTATGGGAGTGTTATCGGCATTGTTGGGCCAGTATGCTGCTGTTGATGCTTTAGCCTCTTATGTCCTTCCAGAATGGGGAGACTGAGTTTGATTGTTGATTGCAGGGCAATTTGTGCTCATATTTACTTGCTACTGCTGCTGATATGTGGACTTCTTGTTTCAGTACTAAAATTCCTCTTTTGATTTAATTTGATAAATCCAGTTTAAACATGTCGGTCTTTGTGGCTCTGGGAATATCTGGGAATATCAGAGCAGTCTATTCTAGGAAGAAGCAATAAAATAAATAAAAATGAAAAATGTATGTTCAATAAAAAATTAAGATAAAGAAGAAAATTGCAGTACATTTTTAAACATATTAAACTTTTTTTTTTAAATTAAAAAACACATGTTTTCATCAAATCTAAACTGTTATAATTGTTCTTTTTTCTAAAATGTAATTCAAAAGCGTACACTGTTGTCAATGTTGATGTTGCAATAAAACAAATAATTGCATTTAATAGAAAACAATATAAGTATGTAAATCATTTGTTCTTTCTTGCTTTTCCTACATTAAATCCTCCACAATTGTTTTACCAGCAAACATGCAGAAAATAACACCAAAGTAAGAAGGACAGTAAAAAGTGAAAAATGTACCTTATCTTTTCTTGTAAATACTGGGTTATTTTCAATCACCAGACGAGTCCTGTGTGTATTTACAGAGTTTAAGTCAGCCTGTCTGCCACCCCAGAATAACCCTGACAGGTTGTACATAACACCGCAGCCCTCTCTGTTACTGGGGCAGCCACTGTTATTTAGTTACTTACGAGGCACGGTTATTATTGGCACTTCTCCTATTAATAGGGAGAACTACTAAAAAGAGTAGTGTGTTTGTCCTGGGCGTGTCGATGCCTCGGACCAGAGCTGTAGATAAACAAGAGTTTGGCCTCGGTGGATGTCGGGCGGCAGCCATGTTAACTCCGTCATCGTGAGAGCTTTTAGATTCTGACCCGTCCAGTTTATTCATGCGTTTGGGAGCTCAGAATGGGGATGTTACGAGAGGATGAAGTGAGACGCCCACAGGGTCTGAGCTGTGGAATACGGGGCAGTAACAGGCAGCTTGGCTCAACTGTTGTCTGCTGAGGGCTTTGGCTGTGCTGGCACAGCGGAGGCTCTGTGGTGTGGGAACAGCTGAGCCACTCGGCCCCTGCAGAGAGAGCCCATGGTACTAGACTGGTTGGCTGCTTAATTGCCTCCATGTGTGTTTTATGTGAATATCTGTGTCGGTGTGCATTTGTGCGGAGATATGCACGTGGGCGTCTCTTTGTTCCCCAAACTGTTTATCCTCTTCTGTTTCAGTCTCACCCTGGCTCTCTCTTCTTTGTGACTTGGTGTCTTTTCCCTCTCTCTTGTCCGTCTGTCCAGTGTTGAAGCTTCCGCAGACCTCAGCCCTCTGCTCCTCTCAGTGTGTTACCTGCAGCCCTCCTGTCACATTTCACCCCTGCGTGCCACATTCTTAGTTATCTCAGAGGGGGTTACATACCTTTGCCCTGAAAGGCAGCTACTAGCAAGCGTCTTGCCTTTCTAGTTGTAAAGCCGGTGGGCAGATGATCAGTCAAAACAAACAACCGTGCAGGTACCAAACAGGAAATTAGTATGTTTGTCTATTTTAGCAACCTTTTTAGCTTGCAAACCATTACAGGATTTACCTGGGAAATTAATTAGTGGTGGTGGTAAGCGCATATCTGACACAGCTTGTCTTGTTATCACTTTAGTTTAGTATTTAACCACATAAACAATCACCTCACTCACTAAATACATCCATTTTTTTTAAAATTATTGTCTATTAGAATTATTACAAGAAGCTTAATGTTATTTATAATTTGATAAATGTAAAATATTTTCTGACATTAGTGGAGTTGGTCTTAATTTCGGGCGAGGTGAGGCACCTCTACTGTAATACACTGCAGGGATCATTGCCTTAAACACTACTTACAACTCCATTGGTTACCTATTGTCACCTGCTCAACCAAAGTGTGTTTTACCTTGTACTTGTTTTATTTGAATCATTTTTAGAGGCCTGAAGATGTTAAATTGTTTAGTAATTCACATGAAAACACAGTAAAGATGAGAGGCAATTCTAAAAAAAATCACTTTGTATCACTTTAATTGTGTTACAACCCTGAGACATTTTTTAGGGATGCTGTGTTCGATCAAGCTCTGGTTTTTATTGAATGGTATTCATTACAGATTATATGACTCAATCAGTGATTCCTAAATGAACCAATTAAAAAATAGCCTCCCAGTCTCTTCTACCTCACTGCTGTCTGCTGCAGATTATGTTTCTGTTTATCCACAAATTGGTGTTGAGATGAAACTTTTGACCATGATGGATTTTAAAATGCAGTCAGGCAGGTACACACACACTCACACATCGTTACAAGTTTTGAATGCTCTTCGTCTTAATTTTGTACTTTTATATACAATTCATAGTTTATAAAATTGTAGTGACTGAAATTGTATTGTTTTGTATTTTAGGGCTTCCTATGGCAAAAGTTTGGGAACTGTGATGACAAACTGATTTTTTTTTTAACTTAATTGCATTACTGTTAAATATTTATTCATATTTAATGGGAGCCAATTAGTAATGAGGACGATTAGAAGACTATTCAAATGACTTAAATACAGATGATGGTAATAACCCTTTAAAACCTTTTCAAAGCCTACCTTTATAAGTTTGGATCATAAAGTGATGTTGGCTGTACACAGAAAGTTATTTCACTCCTCTCGGTGTGCTTACAGGTGTAGCTGTTGTAGCTGTCCTGCTTATTTAGACGATCCCCTCACTGCTGACATGTTGTTGCTTCACCCTTACGAGGAACTGTCTTGGAAAAACCTGCTGTACTTGTGTGATGGATGCAGGCTAGTGGGACACTTGCGATAGTTGGTGCTTTAGCTTCAAGTCCCCCTCCAGTCAAAAATGTGCTTTTCTCCCTTACGGTTGAATGTTTGAGCTTCACTGTGTAGAATGATGTATATTATATATTCAGCATACACAAGTGTGATGTGGAAGCTGCGCATACACTGAGAATTGACTCATCATAAAGGATTTTAATGTGGCAATTACACATTTTTCTCACAAAAACCATATCAGACACAAGACGGTGGAGATATATGCCTCAATTAATGTGCGATCTTTATTGATAATCTCCAAATTCCCTCCCAGTGTAGCAGCATCGAGTTCAGCCCACTCCACTTTCCACTGTCGGAGTGGAGTACCAACTCCTGTTCTTCTTCCTACATAATGTTTCCTCAACATATCTGAAAATGCTGCCAGGATGTATAAAGCTCTTTTAGTCTGTATGTGCAAATCCTCTAACATCATCCAGCAAACTCGGCCTACTCGTCTCAGTCCTCACATACGTCCCATGTTCACGTGTATAATCGCTCAGCAGCCCACGAACTGCACATGTGTTAGTCAGCTGGTTTTATTCTCTGTTAAACGCAGACTCTTAAACTTACTCAGCATGGGATACATGAGGCATTTTATCTAGTTTCTTTGACAGATTGTTGCGTAGAAGTGTCATTAGTCTTTCTTCAGGCCCGTTTTGAGGCCTCACTTGTTGCATCAGACACCTCCAGCAGGAGACCCTAATACAGTCATTGTGAAAACATCAACGCAGCTCACACACCTCAAGAAGCAGCAGCAATGTAGGTCAGATCACTGGAACAATTAGCATGCATTTGGGTAGGCGCACTGCAAATCTGAACAGCGTAGGCCTGCATACTCGCCCACGCACATACACACCACACACCTCTCCTCCTGTGCAAGTACTACTACAGCAGCTCCATTGACGAGGCTGCTCTGGTCTGACAGAGCAAACGGCTGCTGGTGACTCAGACCGGCTGCCTCTGATCTCACTGTGAATCAAAGCACACTCCCCCTGGTGGTCGTTCAGGGACCACCTTCCTCCATCTTTTTATTGCTCCCACTGATATGCTGGGATGTGTGTGTGTGTGTGCGTGTGCGTGTGCGTGTGTGTGTGTGTGTGTGTGTGTGTGTGTGTTAGCACAGCATAATAGGCTATGGTATTACAAATCTAATTGGCTGTATTTTTCTGTTCTTGTTGCAGCTTCTTAGACCGGATTGAGCTGGTCAGGCAGAGTGACTACACACCCACCGATCAGGTGAGATATTTAAGTGCTCTCAGCACTTTCCCTATCTGTATTTTCTTTTAACACCCTCCTGTTCCTTCTCTGTTTTCCAGGACCTTTTGAGATGCAGAGTACTGACATCTGGGATCTTCGAGACGAGATTTCAAATAGACAAAGTGAATTTCCAGTAAGTTACCACAAAGTTTATGTATTGCAGTGTCGGGTGATTGTCGGACTAATCATCAAAAAGAAGTCGTTGAGAGAAAGACAGAATACAGTAAATTATCTTAAACGACAATTAGCAGTTTGAATTCCCCGGATAACAGATCGCTTTACATATAGTGTGTTTTTTAATGTTATTGAATAATAAACCTCATGAATTCATATGATTTATTTTTCCTTTCGTTATGTGATCCACACCCCTGCTGTTTCAGTATTTCAAATTTTTATCTCTTTTTAAAATATCAATTAAACTTTTGACTTCCTCTGTCTCTCAGTATGTTCGATGTTGGTGGTCAGAGGGATGAACGTCGGAAATGGATCCAATGTTTCAATGGTAGGACGTTTGTAGCTCAGACTGCTTTATTGTAACGATAAAACCCTGGATTAGTTATAAATTACTGAAAAATAATCAGCAACAATATGATTGATATAATTCTTTTTTTTTTTTTTAATATGTATTTTCATATAGGCATTTGGTTTTTGTTTTGTTTTTGCCAGATGCATGTGTATTTAAATCCCAATGTAAGCAAGGGATGCATGAGTGTTTGGTAGTTTTACTATCTTTGGTGTGTTAATCCTAGTGTTTGGTGTGTGTGTGTGTGTGTGTGTGTGTGTGTGTGTGTGTGTGTGTGTGTGTGACGCAGATGTGACAGCTATCATCTTTGTGGTGGCAAGTAGCAGCTACAACATGGTGATCAGAGAAGACAATCAGACCAACAGACTACAGGAAGCCCTCAACCTATTCAAGAACATTTGGAACAACAGGTCAGCATCAACGTCCTGAGTTATCCATTGCATATAAAAACTGTCAAACATGAAACTAGAAGCAGTTTTTTTTGTTTTCACTTGTGTTCTTGTGACCAATATCAGTACAGTTTACCTTGAGGTGGGGAAACAAAAAGGGAGAAATTAAAGGCATTCAAAAAAATTAATGTGGCATAAAAGAGTATAATAAATATTTAAACCTTTAGAAAATACAAATGCAAATAATAGTTTTATATTAAGCTTATGTTAACATTCATAAACTCAAACCAATGCATTACACATACAGCAACTACACAGCAGCATGCATATTAGATTAATTGGTTATTTCAGTGTCCATATAAACTTAATGCATTGTTTACTCGGTCAAGTGGAACTCGATGATGACCAGCTGGAAGCTTGACAGTGTCTCTGCCCCTTCTTCCTTGTTGCTGTGTCAACACTCACAGACGTTCTCCTCCAGTTGACTCTGTGCCAAGCAGACCTTAGTTTCTGTTTGTGTCGGTAATCTGGAGGCAGGCTCATACAAAAACAACAATCTTCCACTTCACAGGCATGTACCCAAAGCAGGTAAAGATTAAACTTGACTCACTGCAACATCAGTTCAAAATTTATTTTTCAAAAGTTACAATTTTTTAAAACTTTTGTCAGTCCCGAGTTGCCTGCTATGCCGCAATGCGTTGCAAAGAAAATCTCTCGTCCCATATTAAATATAAATAAGTGAGTTGCATTCAGTTGGTCTTGGCAGTATAGTGGTTTCAGCTTTTGAGCAGCATTCAGAAGAGCTTAAATGGATCATGTCTTAGATACTTCTAATGATAAAACCTTCAGCTTCCACTAATACAGTATGTACCGATTACTAATACCTGTGGCAAAAACAACAGATGAAATGTAGAAACTGATGTAATAATAAAGGCAGAATAAATGTTTGTTTGAGTTTTGATTCTGCAGGTGGTTTTTCACTTCAGCATGTACTCTCACTGTTTTTCAACAAACACATGAGGATTCGAAGACAAATGAAGACAAATGTGTGGCATACCCACGCAACATGTGAAGTAAAGAAGCAAATTTGTGCGGCAGGTCCTTAAAACTTGACAATTTAGCTGCTTCTTTTCTACTCGATCCCTGCTGAGGCGGAGAAATACCCAGAGCTGTAAAGTCCAGTCAGTCCACTTTCTTCTGTCTGACACTCTGTGGTTGAAGTGCTGTTGACGAGCGGGCACCTCTTGTTGGTGCTAGAGATACCACACGACAGTGATGCACTTTTATACCATCTTTCTCTGTTGAACCCATTTTTAAATTCTATATTCTTTCTTGTAACATAGTAAAGGAAATATTTAACGCCCTGTTGTCTTGAGACTGAAGCCACATCTCACCATTTTATTTTATTTCAAAATTAGGTCTTTTTGTGGCTGTTCATTTTCATCTGTTAGATCAAAGTGTATTTCTTCTGATGCATTCAGAAAGTTCTGTTCATTTCAGGTGCCACTTTATTACCGCTGTATCACTTCAGTCCTATTTACTGGACATATACAATGGGAGGAGACATTAATTGAATACAGTGTCCTTCCTCGGCTCTCATCTCCCTTTGAGAGCATTTATATTGTTTATGGCAGGAGCTCTTAAGACCTTTTCATCCCAGAACAGAGCAAATTATTCTGTTGTTCTTCAGCCAAAGCCTATTAAAACATAATGTCGCTTGAAAAATGGCAACGGACCTGTATGATAAAAGTCCAGATAAAAATCTGCCATTGAACTCCTCCTTCATTTCACTCCACAGGTGGCTACGGACCATTTCGGTAATCCTCTTCCTGAACAAACAGGACCTCCTAGCTGAGAAGGTTTTGGCAGGGAAATCCAAAATCGAGGAGTATTTTCCGGAGTTTGCACGCTACACTACACCTGATGACGGTAAGAGGTTGACACAGATATCTGTGGGTGTCCAGAACATAACACACATATCCATTTTTCTGTGGTTGAAACCGAAAAAATTTCAATTGCTGAGTGTAGATTCTGGTTTATTACAACTTGGCTCTTATTTTTACAGGTTAGCCCATCATTTCTCGACCTTATTGATGCCATCTATGACACTGTACTCACCAACTTTGTTATTGAAATCTCCAAATGTAGAGACAGGGCAAGAAACACGAGCAGTCAATCATCCCCAAAATTATTGCAAGTAGAGCTCATTTTTCTACAGAAAACAGTACATTTATTACCTACCTGCCTGTTATAACGTTGGTGCAGTTTTCAGACCGACTTCTTTGGTTCAACTTTAACCTACTACGTTTTCCTTTGCAATCAGGAATTGTCACTGACTTTCTGGGTGTGCTCACTTTAAATTTTACCTACAAATAAAATGTTTATATAATAATAATATCCCTAAACCTCATCCTTCCTCTGGCTGCTTGTGTTTCCTGTCCTGTTAGACTTCATCATAATGATGTTGCTGTTTCCCCAAATGTCAGTTATTACTTAAACCTACTCGGATTTAACTTGGGGCTGTCAAGGAAAGTCAGGGTTGACGAACTCTCATTACCTAAAGTGGAGTTTAAACGGTACTACGACGGTGAATAAAATGTTAGTTAGTTGACTCGGTGTTAACTTATTTGGAGTTGGTGCGTTTTTGCATAAAAGGGGCGTGTTCGACATAATAATGATAATGACTCGTGCGCCATGTTTTTGTTAATGGCAAAATCACTATAACACTTACAGCCAACAAATCCCTATATTTCTAGACTCTTCTTTTATTTGTAATAGAATTGAAATGTCAAGTACAACAGGGGTAACATTCAGAGACAAAAATTCCGAATTTTTGAGATTAGAATGGTAAATTTATGAGAAAATAAATCACAAATTTACAAGAAACATTCTGAAAAATAGTGTGTTTGTTTTTCTCAAGGAACCATGTCTTCATTTATCAAGGCTGGGTCAATCCCATCATACAACAGCAGACGCCACCGCTTGCCGTGTATTATACCTGCAGTGGATGACCTCATCAAATTATAAGCCGACTTCACAGTCAGATGTAGCAATAATTAAACTCTCCTGATTTCAGCCCTGCAGTCACCATATTATCATAAGCATCCAGACTTTAAAGAGACATTGCTGTAAATCTGACCTGCACAAAAAAAAAAATCAATTATGATTTGGATTTATTCTAGTAAAGAGTTTTTTCTCGGATTATTAGGCCACGCCCCTCCACCACCTGATCCGTTTTTTTCTACATACAATGGCCCTAATAAGCCGTGAGAAAGTTACAGACACGTAAAATATTCTCTCTAAATATGGTTTTGGCAGTTCGGGAGTTGCCAGTCAAGATTGCGTAATGATGATTAACTGGTTACCACTGCTGGACTCAAGAATTTTGTATTATTTGGGCCCAGAAACCTGTATAAACCACCATGAATAATCATTTTACGCAAAGATGTGGAAGGTTTTTTATTGTTTGTTTGTTTTTTCTCACCAAAAAGTTGACGCATGCTGCATCAAACCCTTCCCTGACTTGTGACCGATCAAAACTTTTGAATGAACAATGTGTTTCATGTGACAAAATCGGGCAGGTTCGGCAATCTTGCACAGACCACAGCGTGTGAGTGTGTGGAGCATCTATTTTACAAGTCTGAGAATTTGTTCGCTCTCTTGTTCCAAGATAACGCTCCGCCCCACCAGCACAACATCAGCTAACTGCCCACAGTGCAAATTAAGGGCAGTATTTACATGTAGAGAATGCATTTTTTCTTTTCAAAACAAAAACCTTCATGACAAATAATTTTGCTCACAACATTTTACCTTTTGTCATGTTTCAAAAATGACTTCATCGTGACTCAATTTCTTCTCCTCCGACAGCAATACCAGAGCCAGGTGAAGATCCTCGTGTCACAAGGGCAAAGTACTTCATTCGGGATGAGTTTCTGGTATGTACAAAGCTCATGTTTCACCTATTTGAAATTGATCATTTTTTATAATTTTGCCTTTTTGGTTCACAGAACAGTCTAAGATGTAATAAAAAACCAAGGACCTAAGATGACAGTTTGCTGTTAAGTTTTAATCGTTTCAAGCTTGTAGGGCTGTTTAACTGATTTTCATGGATGTGGTTTCTGAATTGGCTCCAACTCCACTGCATTGTGCTTCTCTGTTCTCCTCCTTCATTTTGCTATAACATCTGTTAAGATGAGTTGGATGAAGTTTCCCCAACAAGAGACTGAAACCAAAGTTGGCTTAATATATCATCAGCACGCAGTAAACGAAGATTACTGCCAACTGCATTTCTAAACCTATATGAAACACTTACTTTATTTTAACATTTTGCTTCTTTTTTTTTTAAATGGATATAGATGAATTTGTGTGTTTTAAGTCCAGAAGCAGCAACAGCAGTTAACAGAAAGTCCAAAGTAAAGGACATCACAGTGTCATCCAAACTGTGCAATTGGCAAATGTTTTTTCTTGGAAATGCCGTGCAAAACTAAACATGTCACCTGTTGTGACTTCTTGGAAAAACTCTCAAAAGAATAAAGCCACTGACCTTGTCGGAGGTAGGTTGTTGTTTCTGACTCACTCTCGATTTGTTTCCAAACAGTCACGGAGAGTAAACATTGCTTCACATCGTATTTATTCACATCCAGGCGTTCAGCGTACGAACGTCAACGATCAATGTAATGTTTACATTAAAACAAAAGGAGATCGCAGTCAATGGTCG
>JBBPCS010003883.1:0-11833 GCA_037974645.1 Hollardia meadi
AATTATTTTTGATAATTATTAATTATTTCTGATAGCCAAATTTAATCTATTAGTTGTCACCTTGTGTCCCAACAAAATGTAACAAGAACAATTTAAAATGTCTAAAGTATATGATTGGATACTGTTTTGATCTCCCACCTTAACACTCTGTCGTTGGGACAGCCTTTGAGGCTTTCGTTGCCTGGCTGAGAGAGATGAGGCTTATCGTGACCCTTGGACAGCTTCTCTGCAGCAGCTATGGGGCATCCAGAAAGACTGAAGGGATGGAGGAAGATAAGAAGATGAATATCAAAAGCAGAGCATGTTGCTGACCATGTAAATCTGCACCACACTGCTGTGGACTGGCACATTCGCTGTCCTGCATACATGAATAAATGAGCTTTCAAATGCACAAACCCTGTGACACTCTCATATGCAGAAATACAAACACTCAAACACAAATGTAGATTTAGACACATACTATAATGTAATGTATGGGTGAATACCTGCGGTGTGTGTTACGATTGCTGTTAACATGGCCCTGACCGGTGCAGCCAGGAGTTGGACACTTCAGCACATTCTCATGCATGGCTAGAACTGAGGAGAAGGATACACACATTAACACACACAATCACACAGTCAGAGAAATCCACAATCTAATTTAAACAATTTAAAACACCCTTTTCATGTAAGGGACTGAATTAAAGTTATTGGAGTGAGGTGGGAGGTTGAATTTTATATTTCCTTTTATTAAAAAAAAAAAAGCAACCTGCCCCAGCATTATTATTTCCTTTTAACCCTCCCCTCCTCCCAGCCATGGCAAACATAAGAAATGGTATATATTACAGCCACTGTATATCTTTGGTGCACATGCAGAATTCAAATGATGAAAATAAAATTGGATCAGATGATGTTATAGTCTGATATGTTTAAGGTCAGATGTGTGACTTTCCATCAAAACGAAACCTTCAGGGGCCTGTTTCCTCCAAACAGTGTCTCAAGCAGCATAATGTTCAATATCAAAACATGACTTGATCACCCTCAGTAAATGGTTAACGTCTAATGCTTGCCAATCCACAGGGGAGAGTGAGACCACTAAGTGTGGTATGCACTTCTATGTTCACTCTAAAGTTCTTTTTGTTCTTTGCATTAAATTTTAAATAAATTATGGATGAGGAAAAAAATCCAGATCATCACCAGCTCTCCCAAAAACATGTGTCTACCTTCCATCACTGTTGGGGGTATCGTGTTAAAAAAGTAATATGTTACCCTGATGATACTGTAGGGTGTTATTGCTAGCATAAACCACCATCTGAACTGGCACATTACAAACAATATAAAAGCAGTACAAAATAATACAAAATAACATTTGCATTTTGGAACATAAAACTGCAAACCTAATAAAAATACTCAGTCCAACACTAGGCATGATGGGAAATTTGGACCGTGGCTACTATATTTTAACTATGCATTGAATAGCTCCAGCTTTCAGCAAACATGGTGCAAAAGGGTTGTCTAGGCTATTCAATTGTTCTTTTATAACACTATTGTTAATATCAGCAAGGGATTTTAATTATGGCAACCATGACCACGAATACATGAATTAAATAAATTTTTGTACAGTCCTTGAAGCATAAATGCGTGCAGGAATATGAAGAGAACCATAAGACTGAACCATGGCTCCAGTAAGATGGCATCTGATATGTATTCATCTGCATCATTTTAGAGAATCAAGTCAGTGAACCAAATCCAAATAAATTCAATTTTGGTCGCCTGTCAACCTTTTTTTACCTGTCAACTTTTGCATGTTTGGCTGTATCGTCTATCAACCGTATGCAAAATGGTGAAGAGTGAATAGCTTCGTAGTGCTAACAGCCTCACAGTTAGTTCCTACTGAGAACATGAACTCTGGGCACCCTCATGAAATCATGATTAAACTGGTACTCCAGTGAATATGCTGTGATGTCCACAGTAAGGAGAGGTAGTGGGTTTCTATCACTGTCACAGTGACCTTGGTTGTCACTTTTCCACTTCTCGTGCTTATGTTCATCTTCTAAGAAGCTGAAGAAACTCACTCTCCGGGGGGATCCTGTCCTTGTGCGGACAGCCTGACAGGCTGCGGTGGTGGGGGTAAAGACCGGTCACATGACCCGTTCCATCGCACCCCGGGGTGGGACACTTGATCTCCCTCTTCTCTGGCCTACTGCTCTCTGGAAAGAGGAGGACAAGAGGGTAAAAGGAGATAGCAGAAGAAAAGGATGAGGAGAGGAGAAAAGGAAGGAGAGAAGGAAGGAGAGAAAAGAGGAGAGGGGAAGGTGGGATGAATAAGGAGGACAAAAGCAAGTGGTTAATGCCATCAGACAGTCTGCTCGGCTGAGCATAAAATCTAGACATATTTCAGACAACTGTGCAAAAGCAACACCATCTGTATCTGCTCCTTATGTCTTATGCAGCACTGTAAATGCACAATATGTTTTACGCATTAGTCTAAATGTGATTTGCATGTTTCTTTCAAGGATGAAATACTGCTTTTTCAAAGTTACCCTGAGAAAGTTAAAGTCGAGCCACTTATACTGTACCCTTTGAAAATTTTTGTGCTCCCTTGCTACACATGTCTAACATTTTCAAGGATTGTGTTTGGATCTTGGACAGAACAACACCTGAAAATACATCAGCCACTATAATTTACACATAATTAAAGATGCCTACTGTTGTTGGAAGTAGGTCAGCCAGTATCGGTGGCACTGGAGAGAGAAAACAAGGAGCAAGAGGGTGGTGTGATGCTCTACTGGCCTTAAAATTGAATGTTAACGAGACACGCATCTCCTAATTAGCGTTGAGCAGAACAGGACCGGCGCCACGGGAGGCAGTCGAGGCCAAGGAGAGGGCAGCACTGCCAGGCATGTAATCACACTACAGCTATACTGTGAGGAGCATGACAAGTGGGCGACGTGCCAACTGTGAAACACGAGGCCCGAACACATGCAGCATGTAAACAAACACTCCACCACTGACAGTGGAACAACCGGCACTCTTCCTCTTTCTCTCTAACATGTTGTCATCTCTCTCCCTCGCTGTTGTCCCTCCTCACTCTCTCTTCGAGCACTTCCTCTTAGCTCTTCATGGAAGTCCATTCAGCTGGAACCACTTCAGCCCCATCACAGTGGAGCAGGGAGGATCTAAGCAGAGCTCTGTGACTCATTAATGTTTAATTGGTACGCTGTGTTTATTTGTGTGCTCTACTCCCAACACAAGTTCAGCACGACACTGTGTGCTGGTTTGGAACTAAATTTTCTGTATCTACGTGTGATTCAGTGAATGGCCCTATCATTTCTGTGGAAAGTACCATACAGATGGTTTTGCTTGTTTAAGCCATTGATTACAAACCACAGACTGTATGGGTTCTAGCGGCAGTGTGGCAATCACAAGTCACATTAAATCAATAAATGCTTGCAGTGATTAGCTGCAAGCAAAATCATATAAATAGTCATTTTTTTCTAAGTCTGGGTACAAAAAGGATTTAATGCAGGTATCTTTTGACTGGAGAAGTATCCATACTACTTGGTACTGGGTTATTTCACTCAATACCTAGATTCTTAGGTATTGAGTACAGATACCCAGCCCTAGTTAGTAGCTTGTGAAAAGAAACTATACCATCAGCAGTTGAATATTAAATCTATCTTTTTAATATTAAATTTAAATCATCAAGGTGATGGGCCTGCTTGTTGCAGCACAACCATGTAATGCTAACTGGCCTCAACAAAAGTAGCCTAAATGTTCCTGATGCATTGCCTAGCTTCACGTCTCAGTACATGTTGTACCTCTGCCCTCCCCTCTTAGTTTCTTCACTCTGCCCTACCTTTGCTGAAGTAGCTCTTGTGGATGAGGTCCAGGTGCTTAGGCCTGTCATCCATGGTAATGTAGCGCTGGTGGTGGATATCTGAGGCGCAGAGCAGCTCTCTGGGCCCAGCTGGCTTCACCTGCTCTGCCTTCAAGGCAATGGCTTGCTCCAGCAGGCCCAAGTTCCCCCGGGTTATGTCAAACATCTCTGACTCGTCCGTCACCGTGGAACGCTGCGACAGGCTGTCTTCGTCATCGCGCTCGTCATCCCCGTCAATGTCATCAAAGTCTTTCTCCTCTGACTTATCTGAGTGCACCTCGATAATGTCAGGGGAGGTTAAGGCTGAGGCTTTGTGGATTTTATAGTTCTCACCTCTGATGTTGGGAAAGTAGTCCTGAAGTGGACTGGCCCTGTGGGAGCTGTAGCTTAAAGGAGGGCTGGTCTTGTAGTTTTGAAGTGGGCTACGTTTATGACAGTCATATTTGTCGAGTGGACTGGCCCTGTTGGTGTTGTGGTTTCCGAGCGGACTTGCCCTGTGTGATTTGTAGTCCTCCAGAAGACTGGCTCCGTGGTCTCGAGCCTCCGTGTGTGTTCCCTGAGCTGCTGCAGTGCTGGTGATGGTGCGGATGGCAGATGGCACATTGGAGATGGGCAGAATGAGTTTCACCTCATTGTGGTCTTCTTCATCTTTCTCCTCATCCCCCTCTTCTTCTGCTGGAGTGCCCTGCTGTGTCGGTGCTGCCATCTCTTTCTCCTCCTCTTCATCTTTGATGTTTTCGTGGTGGACATCTTCGGACAGATACGGGTGGTTCTCCTGGCTCACATGGTTGCTCCTGTCTGGGCACTCCTCTACAGCGACGTCCCTCTGCAGGACAGATGACTGTTCCAAAACTTGAACATTGTGTGCCACCTCCTCCTCATTCATGTCCCCCCCCTGCTCGTCCTTTACTTCTTTACCCCGTTCGGCTGCCACAGTGACATCCTCCTCAGTCTCCCTAGCAACAGGCTGCTGAGTGGCCACAGTTGAAGCATTGTTGCTGGAGACTTGGCCGAGGTGGAGGAGAGAGTCTGCCACCTCTTCGGCGCTCTGAGAGGGAGACTGACACTGGGCTGCAGGTGGCGCTGCTCCGTGCTCAGGCTCAATGATCACACACTCCTCTTCTGTGTAAACAGAGATGAAGAGGTCAGAGCTGTGACACAGAGGAAAACGTGAGTCATGCAGTGAGCTAAAGCTGCTGTCAACAATATCTTCAGGATTTTCCTGCCGGCTAAGTCATTCACTGTGAACTCACAATGACATACAAACACTTGCTGTGACGGTCTGTAGATGTAAAGCAGCTTGTCTATGCAGAAAGAAACTCATTCACCAAGTCCTAGTGCCCCTAATGGTTAGTAGGAGTCATGGCAACTCACCTCCTGAAATATTAGAGACCTGTGCAGAGATTTTTTGTATCTTGTTTTGTAGCTGTCTTTGCCTTTACATCTTCACAACCACTTGTCTATGTTATTGCTACTGAGTTGCGTTATGGGAATTGTAGGCTCCAGCATTTTTGGAGCTTCAACCATACAAGAGACTTAAAATCAGGATATATCAATCCCTGCTGCTTCAATTTTGACCATTCTTTTTTTAACTGTTTTGTTGGAATTCCTCAACTTTATGGAAGTACAATATTACATCACTGGAACACCCCTCTAATGACTTAATCATTTAATCTACTGTATAAAATGTCAGAAAATACCCCTCATTGTTACCAGGATGTATTGTTTTTTTTAGAAAGATATTACATTTAGTTGTAATAAACTTTTCCTCACCAATGATGACTATGGTGAATATTTGGTGGATTGTCTCAAGCATAAAAAGCCTACCTTCATCAACTGCAAATGTGTTCTCCTCCTTCTGATATGCCTCTTCTTCCTCCCTCTCCTCCTCCTCCTTGTGCGTCTCGTCCACCTGTCCGTTTGTACTTCCATCCTGTGTCAGGTCGTCGGTCATCTCCTCTCTGTCCTCCTTTACAGCTGCCTCCCTCTCCTCCTCCTCAGCCCCCTTGGTCTCTTCTGCTTCCTCTTCATCCTTCTCTCCTTCGCCCTCAGCCTCGCTGCTGCCGTCACTTTCTGCACTGAAGCCTTCGTCAAGAGCCAGTTTCAGGGGGTGGGCCTTCCTCTTGGAGGCAGGCCTCTCTGTGTCCTGCTCCTGCTCGGCCTCTGCTTCCTCTAGACGACGCTTTCTGGCTATAGGGCAACCCAAAACGCTAATGGAGGTAAAGAAAGAGGACCATGAATAGCAAGCAGGGTCGTAATCACAAATACTCTCTAACCTGTCCAATAAAACCTCAAGCACCTCATCATGTCCATGAGTGACTTTAAGCAGTATAATGAAGGGTGTTTGTCGGTTTTGACATGTAGAAGGATGGAATGGTTCTTTCAGCAGATAGTATGAGCCAACACATGTGACCTGCAGGGGGCACCATGCTGGTTTAGTCAGACATCACAACCAATCTCAGCCAATTGACTGGAACGTTTAATGAACAACTTGTATGGAGAGGCGTGCGGGCGAGGCAGCGGAGGGTGAAATCCAATAAACTCCCTCTTACTCTCACCTGGGAGACGCCGAGGGAGATTGAAGGACGGTCTATAAACAAAGTGCATCTGAAATTGCCTGCTGAACGAATACACATGTAAACAGATAGCTAATATCTGCCTCTCAATAAAGAGGAGTCACAAGCCAGTGAGCTGCCCCGAGTCTTGCAAGGTCTCTGAGGGCGAGCGACACAGACGAGGAGGTAGGGAAAGTGACGCTGGAATCAAATCTGAAGAAAGCGTATTTCACTGCTGCTCATTGGAAACTGTTTTACTTAGGCTTAGATTTAGAGGCTCAAACACAACGATTCTCACTGGCATGTGATTGCTAAAAATTACATAATTAATGTGCTGCTTTTGCCTATTCAGTATTCCTGAAACTTGTTCATATCAAAAACACCTGCAATTAACAAAATAACAAAAGATAAAGATAGAATCAATACAGAAGTCCCTTCTCGAGCTTTAAAATTGGTGATTTTAACTTTTGACTTTTCTGATTTTCCTATTTGACAATTTAATAACTAATAAAACAAAGACAAAAGTCACTTCTTTTTTTTAACTGATCACAACTGGTGACTCAAGTCAAATGTTGTTTGTTTTTCACTAAAAGGAAAGATATGAATAGTACCACTCTCAAGTATGTATGTTAAGTATGAAGCTACAGCCAGCAGTCGGTTAGCTCAACCTTTTCTAACTTAAGGCCCTTTCTTGGTTGTCAACAAAGGACCACCTTCCTAAATAAATGTCCAAAAAATCACAACGTAACCAAAGAACGAAAAGAAAAGAAAAAAAAAGAAAAAAGAAAATGGGCTGACAGGATTTCACCACATTCAACACACTGTGCTTCTGGCTAAGCACTACTACCTGCCATTATGAATCCAAATGTATTGTCGTCAGGGTAATATTTCCTCCCCACATGCTTTGGAACTTTTAATGGCGCAAGGTTGTCTCCCACATTGTTTCAAAAACCATTTTGTGCCACTGCATCCAGAGAACGTTAGCTAGCTGTGGCAGACGTTAGCTAGTAGTAGCAGAACATGTTTGAGTGGTGATATTCAAATCTAAATGGTCAGTGAAATTCAGATTCAGATTACTTTATTGTCCATTAAATTTATAAATGGAAATTTGTCTTTAGCTCTGGCATAAATTATATATTTTTATTTGACATTTTTATTCATGTGAATTCTGAAGCACCTTTAAATATAAAAATCAATATCTTTGTAAATTACAAAAAAAACTAAAATAATAATATCTAACCATTTGGCTCCACGGCCCACTAGTTGATGCTCTGAGGCCCACCTGTGGGCCCTGGCCCACTGGTTGAGAATAGCTGGGTTAGCTTAGCTTAGCATAGAATTAAGACCGGAAACAGCTAGCCTGTCCAAAGGTAATCTGTACCATGTGTTGTACTGGTTGAATCCATAAAAAATACAAAAATGTCTTTATGCTAAACTATGCGAACTGCTGGCTGGAGCGTCATAATTAGTGTACAGACGTGAGAGAGGTATTGATCTTTTCATGTAACTTATGAAAGCAAAAAATTGTAGTGAATAAGTGTGTTTCCCATAATGTCTATGCCTTTATTCCTTCAAAAAGTGCATTTTCTCCACAAAGCAGATGCTGTGGGGCAGAGAGGATGAGGAGGACAGACAGACAGACGGAGAGGAAGGACAGACAGAGGGTGGGTTTTTAATCTGCCCTACCTTCTGTGTCGTGAGTATCTCCCACTGATATGGCCAGAGCCATTGCATCCAGGGGTGGGGCAGCTGGATGGGATGGATGGAGGTTAGAGATATGTTTAAGACAGGGTGCACTGTAGTCCCTATGCAGAAGCAATGATATCCACAGGCAACAAAAAATGTAAATTAAGATTTAAAAAAAGTAATGCAAACTGAGCACACGTCATAAAAATACACATGCTAGATATGTATTTGTCCCCTCCATCCATCCAGCAGACACACATAATGCAGGTGGCATCAAGCCAGGCACAACATAATATTGTATGTCGTACATCAACCCTGGCCTATATCCTGTTAGTATGAGCGATAAGGATCAGCGGAGACCTGCTGTAATTTCCCCTGCTCTGCTTTCCTCACCAGTCATCATCAGCAGGTCTTCCTCTCTCTCCTCTGATTCAGGCTGCTATGACCCCTCAGGACGGCTCAGTTCAATTCTCATTAAGTTCCCCCAGCAATTGCCCTTTATCACTTCAATTATCCTTATTATTAATTTCACTTATTAAAAAATACTGCATTTGCATTTTAAATGAGGCGCTCTCTGACCTCCCTACCTTGTTTTTTTCCTCTCTTTAATCCAAAACCAAAAGGTTATTTTGGAGTGCTGAGCACAGATTGATGCTCGGAGGTGAAGTGTGACAAAATGAAAGAGGATGAAAATATAATTTAGAAGGAGGCAGAGGAAAGAGGAAAATGGCCTTCATGACTGGTGAAGCCCCGAAGGTGCCACCTGGGTGAGAAAGGGGAAGAGGGCAACTCAGTAGGTAGGGCAGGAAAAGAACCAAATCATTGCCCTTCACCCTCCTCTTTCTTCACGCTGTATCCTTCGATCGGATTGCAAAAAGATCATACGCCCCTGTCGTTTCATCTGCTGTATGTGTTCATAGCAGGAAACAGCAAAAGACTGTGAGAAATCAATAGCAGCCTATTGGAGGCACTGACCACGAGCTGAGAAGTGCTGATGATAAGAAATAAAAAAAATAATATACAACATCATCTAAAGAGGGAATGATAGTGAGTCTACAAGTGCTGGGGGGTGCACATAAAAGAAGTTTATGAAAGGGATTTGCACAAAGATGAAGGTGTTTCCTTACCTCAGCTCTTGTCCTACGAGCTCAATAGGAACTGAGAGACAGGGGGGAGAGAAAGAGGGGGAAGGAAAAGAAAGATACAGGGAGGGAGAACAAAGGTGAATGACTGCTCAGAAAGGCGCTCCGCTAAAAGAAACTCAGATCAATAAATCACAAATGCATATGAATCCCAATGGGCTTCCACATAGAGGCTTACACACTGCATGATCAGGAGGAGAAAAACACCTACACACTCCTGAACTCACATACAAACACACATATATCTACATGCAAACACACACACAGCACATCATGTTCACAAAGCCAGCACAAAACAGGAGTGTGAGCACTGGCTTGCACAAACATACTGTATGAATAACACACACACACCAAATTGCATTGTGCTGTTTGGAAAAAAGATGACAATTATATGCAGACTTCAGCAGTAAAACATGATTAATTGTTGCACTTTGGTTATCATAATTGGGAAAATGAAATTTAAAAAAACTGCCTTCATCAGTAGAAAACAGCCCCTTATTTCTGGGACAACTTATCGTAATTGCCTTCATAACATAAATCAAGTTCTTCTCACAAACAACACACACACAGACACACACACCTCGGTCTCGGCTGGCTTTAGGCATCGATTGGGAGTTGAGCGATAAAATGAGTTTGGGAGAAATATCCTATTTTCATTGGGAGCAAACGAGAAAACAATACAATCCTGGAGGATTCAGTTTAGGCTACCATATCACATGCATTAATCACATGTCAGAAAGACTCTGGGTATCAAGAAACACTAAGAGCAAAGAAAATACACACACACACACACACACTGATGTGTGTGTGCACAATTTCAGTTTCTCAGTATTTCATCATGCAGTCGAAATGACTGGACGCCTTCCTGCGCTCTGAATGCCCTGTGAACTGTTGCTCTGCTGTCTCGCTTCCAAACATCAAACACACCCATACACACACACACACACACACACACACATACAAACACAGGAAGAAAGACATGTATCAATATGTATATATACACAAACAAACATATTCATTACACACTACAGTTAATTTATATTCACATTCACTGATAGACACTTTCCTTACTGTATATGCACATGCATATCCATTTGTACATAAAAATAAGCACAGACACAAACATGCATCTGTATCTGTTTATTTCACAAAAATATTCTGTTATACCAGAAGCTGGGGGTCTTTATATCCCCACCTTTAAAAACAGACAGAAAGTCTAAACTCAGTCCAACTAAAAGCTGTAAAAAAAGAGATTTTATTACAGGTCAGAACTATTTTCTTTCTACCAAACTACACCGAATCACAGCCCAGAAGGAAACGTACATCTACTCATGCATGAGAGGTTTGTGTTCATGACAGGGCAGGTTGTAAACGTTAAAGTTGTTCTCCTCAGCTGAGCTGTAAAGTTAGCTGGCCTCTTGTCCATGAGTAGATGCAGGTTTCCTTCTGCGCAGTGATATGGTGTTTGGTAGAAAGAAAATAGTTCCTCCATGAAACTGCTCACAACAAGGTCTGTGGATTACCTTGAGTAACTGCGTCATGATTTCTGGAAAGAGACATTGCTGTTGAGTATTTCAAATGTATTTTTTGGCTCTTTGAGCAGCACAAGCAAAGTGCTATCTAGTTCCATTATATTGGAGAGAAGTCAGACATTTCTACAGCCGATATCTCCAAAACTTGGCAATCAAAACAATCTAGATGGATAAATAGCCCTACAGGTAAGAGGAAAAATATGTAATTCTGGTTTTGGGGAGAACTGTCCCTTTAAACTTTACATTTACGTGCATGTGTGTGTGTGAACAGTTGCAAGGAAGCATCTTTAAGGGGCCTGACATGATATGGAGAAATGACCAACACTCACCTCTGATTCCCTTGGACCGAGTGCGAGTTCGCTTGTCATCACCCTCCACACTCATCTGGGATGGAGGGAGGAGGAAGAAGAATGAAAGCGAGCAAAGGAGGAAACAAAAAAGACGGTGTAGACGAGAAAAGAAGGGGAAAAAGAAGAGACACCATCAGTGATCATTTTTCACTGCTCTCACCCCACATCCACAGTTAATTGTCCTTCCTGTGCTTCAAAAGAGCTGGTATCATAACCCTCACTCAAACTGTTCCTTTTGAAACACACCAGAGGTGACACAAAGAGACAATCATATCTGTAATCCTCACAAAACCCATCTCTCAAAAGAAAAAATCCATACTGTAGCTACTGCCCTTCTCACTTCATCAAAAGACAGACAGACAGAAATAAAGGCTACATGGTATGGAGCACAAAACAAACCCTGTTGTTTCAGCTACTTTTGTAAATCCCCCCCACCCCTATCCCCATACACACCTCCCATCCCTGTAATTTCCTGCACCTGAATGGTACACATGATTGCATGCTGCACAGAGGCAACAGGCCGCGCACGCAGGCCATGGCCCCTGTAAGCAGAGGGACTGACAGACAGAACTATACTCAATATAATAATAAAGCAAAACACAGGCTGCTAAAACGCAATGGTAATAACCCTTTTAAGAAGAGAAGTGTGTGTGCGTGTGTGTGTGTGTGTGTGTGTGTGTGTGTGTGTGTGTGTGTGTGTGTGTTTGGG
>JBBPCS010003884.1:0-11833 GCA_037974645.1 Hollardia meadi
CACACACACACACACACACACACACACACACACACACACACACACACACACACACGCACGCACACACACACACACAATAAATGGGACCACAGCAGAGGGCTGAAATGACAGTATAGTAATGTTGATGACAGATATGACCACATGACATCTACTTCTCTGTTTTTTTTGTTTTGTTTGAAGCTCCATTTTTTTTTAAGGTTTTAAGATTTCTAGTTATCTTCCTCAAACTACATATATGATATAATAATATTTGCATATTGGTAATGTACATACACATGTTTATTTTTCTGTGTCCTGAGTTGTGATTTGATCTATATTATTAAAGAGCATATTGGCAAAGTAAAGGAGGGTTCAAGTCTCCTGTATGAGCAAGAATGCACCCCCTTGGCAGTAGAATTATATGGTATGATAGAATGAAACAAAATATCATATAAACCATAATAAGATAAGTGTTGGGCTATTTCTATTGTAGGTCAAAAAGTTGGGAATTCACACAGTTCAGTTCTCACACATCCAGTACTTAGTATCTCACCACTAAGAGAAAAGCTGTGAAATTACTCACGTCTTTCGCATTTTTCACAAATAAGGCAGGTCAACTCCACGTTGTAGGTATGTCTGTAACGCTTACCCAGACAAGGTGTACACAGAGTTTGACAAACGTCCATACGTTGCACCAAATGTTCGCCTGAAATGCACACATTAATCTACAGTTATTTGTTTGCATCAAAACTGTGAACTCTATCAAGATGAAATGAGGTCATTGTACCTGGCGGGCACTTGTTACAACAAAACTGGGGTTTTTTCAATGGCCAGGCGTATTGCGTCTCATTGCACTGTATGGAATGCACAGAAGAGAGGAAAGACAGACTGCACAGGAAAGTAAAAGCAAAATAACAGAGTGGCTGCATCTGGGAACAAAGAACACAAGAGGCAGAAGAAGAGGAGGATGATGAACAGAAAGGGAGGTGGTGGAGGAAAACAATAATTTATTTGGTGAGAAATATTTGCATACACCAGCAGACACTGAGTGAAACATGTATCTATAGGACTGTATAGTATTCACAAAAGTCATAATAGACTCTTAGCAGTGAAGCGATATACTATATACTCACATTTCAGATTAAGGAGACAAACAACATACAGTACAATAGTACTGACAGAGAAATTCAGCCTTATAGTAATACATTCTAACTTTACATCCTACTAGATTACAGAAACATTCATGTATAAATCTACTAACATTCAACATGACAGGACACTTTTATCTGACAAATGAAAATGTCTTTCTGCAGTCTTAACTTACCATGGATGAGAAGTCGAGACAAGATGTCACCTGGGACTCTCTGAGTGTGAGACTGAACAGGGGACCAGAAGTGTGTCGGGGGATTATTCATAAAGTTTCACTGATGACTCATCATGAAAGCCGAACACTTTACTCATGTCTTTGAAATATCTATGCCCCGCTTTGTTATCGTTTGTCTATCTCTTTGCTATGACCCCCTGGCTCTGCATGAAAACATGCCCTCCTTCAGCCTCCACTTTTTTCCACAGACACGTCTCTCTCGTTTCATCCAAAATCAATCTTTTTACCGCAAAACAATCTAATTCTCTCTCTTTATTGCATCTGCCTCTTTCTCTTTGTCTTAGACTTGGCTAATGAGGTCATTTCAGTAAATATATCATATACCACTCATTTAATTCCAAGCCATCCTGTTGCCCTTACAGAAAGCTGTTGAGGAGATAAACTTTATTCCAAGAAATTACATTATGTTGATGATGCTACTCTGTAACTTTACGAAATACAGGAGTGAGCAATATAAGGATTTTTTTTATTAACACCAAAGGCAAAGATAAGATGTAAACTTCCTTAATAAAAAGTGACATTAATCATCTTATCATAAATGTCAAAAATCAGATATAAAATGTACTGTGTTAAAGATCTGATATGTCTGCCTTCAGATGAATTGACAGGAAACTTATTAGGTGCAAACTGAATACATGATTTAATTTGGTTTGTATGTTTTTAATAGTTTAAGGTAATTTATGTTATGTTACTCCTAACCACATTGTCTGTGTTTAATAGTTTCTTTGTGGTAGCTAAGATTATTATTTGTCTGATCCACTGTGTCTTCAATTTTCATTTATTTATTTTATTTTATTTATTTATTTGACCTTCATTTAACCAGGCAAGTCATTAAGAACACATTCTTATTTACAATAGCGCCCTGGCAAAAGGCAGAGCCTCTTGAAGGAAGGGGTTAGGGGCTATAAAAGAAGTATCAAAAGTTAAAAAGCAGCAATACACATCCAAACATTTTCAACACACCCACTTCTTACACACAATCATAGCAAGTATTTCATGTGAGAACAAGCATTACATGAATGACATGCGGTCTATCACACAAGCAACAGGCAGAGAGCAACAAACAACAGACAAATGTTTCAGAAAATACACAGAGAGGAAAAGTAGCATACACTGGTAACAAGACAAACAGGCAAAACAAAACAGAAGGAGCAAGAGAACAAGAAATATGCATGGGACAACAGTAAGCTGCAGACAGACAAAGGTTATGAAACTATAAGCAGGTCAAGAAATAGCTGCATGTATCAGTGAAAATGTACATAATAGACACCTTGAAAGCTAACTTAGAGATAATATTGTCCAGTTTTAGTGTTTTTTGCAGTTTATTCCAGTCTCTGGCTGCAGCAGACTGAAATGATGACATACGGAATACAGTATTTTTTGGGGGGACTTTCAACCAAATAAGGTGGGCAGAACGGGTGTTGTAACAGATGTAGTTTGCAACAAGTGATACAGGTGGGGGTAATGGACCAAGGAGAGTTTGTAGATAAGCACGAATAAATGAATATTACGACGGATGTATAAGGATGGCCAGTCGACAGAGGAATAAAGAGTGCAGTGGTGTGTTTTGAAGGGAGCATTTCGACAACATCACCAGTCTAACATAGGAAAGGTTGTCATTAACAAGAGTTAGTTTAGCAGACCGTGTTATGATCACACCAAGCAGACCCAAAAGCAGAACCCAACTCTGGAGATGGTAGGTATAAAGGTAGGTTTATTGAACAAATGGTAATGTGCAGAAGATGACTTGATGTTTCCAGTGGAGGGAACAGCTGGTCTGTGAGGCAGTTTGATGGCAGGAGATGCAGGCAGAAACGAGTGGCGGAGAGGCAGGTAGGTGGGTGATCCTAGGCACAGGGATAACAAGGTAAGTATGAGGCAAAAATACAAAGGAGACAAAAACTAGAATCCACAATTCTAGGCGACTGAGAGGTGCAAATACCACATGATGAACTGGCGCTGAGTGAAAAACAGGAGCTTAAGTATTGCAGAGATGATGAGTGGATTGATTGCAGGTGTGCTGGAGGTTCCAATCAAGCAGCTGCCGGAGGATCACCATGCCCCCTTATCAGACAGGGAGAAATTAACAAGACAAACAGGGGAGAAACCAAAACACCAGGGAGGGGAAAAACACTAGAAACACAAGGAAAAACTAGTGACATGGCTGTAGCCATGACAGACTGAGTGACAGTGGGGCAAGGAACCAATTTTAGATTTGATCTTAGTCTGTAACTTTGTTATATGATGTGAGAAGGACAGAGCGCTGTCTAGCCAGATACCTAAATATTTGTATTCAGTGACCTGGTTTAGAATATCCCCCTTGAGAGTTCTGATTCCTCATGTTGGAAGTGGCCCAGAACCTTTCCTACCGAACCACATGACCTTAGTCTTGGTGGTGTTTAGCAGGAGATTTAGGGAGGAGAATGCCCGTTGGACCCGAAGGAAGCTATCCTGAATTGATGTAGGTACTGCATCTGGGGAGGGACCAGAGGTATTGTATTATAGGTATAAGTATTGTGTCATCAGCATAAAAATGGATAATGAGTCTCCAGCAGAGCAGGTGATGTAATTTCTATATATAGAAAATAGTGTTAGGCCTAGTATCGAGCCCTGGGGTAGACTCTTAGAGATGGGGAGGGACTGAGAGAACAATTGTTCCAATTTAACACATTGCACCCTATCCATGAGGCAGTTAGAGAACCACGCCAGATAATTACCAGACACCCTATTGCTGCTCAGCCTACCAGCAAGGATAGAATGATCAACAGAGTCAATGGCCTTAGCTAGATCAATAAATATTGCTGCACAATATTGTTTAGAATCTAAAGCAGAGGTAATGTCATTGAGGAATTTAAGAGTTGCAGTGACAGGGCCATTACCATTGATGAGAGTAAAGTGCTGGACAGAGAATGTATACAGTTACAGTATAAACTAAATAAAGGTGTAAACATTTTTGTGTTACCTATAAGTGATAACCAGCTAATTTGCATCTGTGTGATGATCTTTCCCAAGCACTTGCTAAATCTTGTGATGTCTTTTTCTCGAATGCAGTGTTTTTTTTTATTTTTTTATTTTAACATCTTATTTTCAACAACATCCTCATCTTAAACTGAAGTAGACACTGAGTGGCAATCAGCTGTCGTGGGTTCTTCTCAACACTCCTGTCATTTTTCACAGAAACCAAGCCCTAACATGTGACCTGCTGTCAACTGTGAAACAGGGCCTAAGGTTGACGAAGCAGGATCAGAAAGGGGCTGCCTCGGGGGCCCATTGTGGCTTTCGGCGAGCAGCGCCACTCAGAGTACAGAGATGAGTGGAAGAGATGACTAAGCTCCAAAATCACTCTGAACTGACTTAGAGCAAACCTGGTCATGCTTATCTTGAGGTTTCAGTATTAGGCTGCTTGACTATAAGGATTTGTATGTCTGATGAGAACTTCTTTGGAATCTTTGCCAGGAACATGTCAACCGTGTTGTGGTGAAGTAAACAGATACTTAAAAAAGCTATTTTTTATTTGGCTTGAATACAAAATCTACATGCAGTCTCAGAGGTGGGCTGTTCAGTCATAACAGCTGGCCTGATACAGACTGTATGCAACACACCAGTGTGAATGTTTGCACGTGCATATATGAGAAGACTACTTAAAGCGCCTGTATGCCACATGTGGTGGTGTAGGTTGGAAATTTGTGTGTGTGACATTGACAGAGAGAGAGAGAGAGAGAGAGAGAGATGGAGGAAGAGTGGAGAGATGGAGGATGTGGTTTTTCTGAGGAAGCACTTGTCTTGCTCTGCTGACTGAGCAGCAAATTCACGTGAGGCTACACTCTGCTGGCCTGTTGATTAAAGTACCAGCCCACACCACCCTCTTCTTTTCTTCAATTACAGTGTCTGTAATTTACTGCATTGTGTTCGACATTGTCTGCACTTAATCTATATGGGAAATGACCTAAATTAAAGTCAAATTTAAACACAGATCTTTTCCTACTAACTAAACTAAACATCACCGATGTTTTGTGTCTGAACTTAAGCAAATTAACATAGACCTTGTGAGTCAGGATAAGACGAGCCTTTGCGCGTTGCCTAGAGATGCTAAAGGGAAGGCTTAGTGCATCGGCCAAGGACGCCAGGGAAGACTTAGTACGTCAGCTAGCAATGCCAAAGGGTACCTTGCGCGTCTAGATAAGATGTGAAGGCCACATGACAAAATGTCGGTATGTGACGAACTGGGAGGAGAACGGGTTGGAACACCACGTCAGATATTTTTTATCAGAGGAGTGCTCATTCATGACTACAAAAGAATTGTTGACCAGTTAAATAAGACCTGAACCACTTAAGAACTGTGCCAGAGAGACCGGCCCAGTGTTCAAGTCTGCCCAGTAGAATATTATGAGTATTGAATGCAGCACAGAGAGCTTTTTCTAATTAGTGTTCATTCTGAGGTCATTCACAACTTTGACTAGAGTTGTCTCTGTTCTGTATAGGCCTAAGACATTTGCAAAATTATGTTAATGTTTTTCCTCCTCTTACTAAACCTTCTTTCAGCTAATTTTAAGGCTGTTTAGCATTAATTAAGAAGAAACCAATGCAATGTGGGTGGAGTATGGAATATTTAGTGTATGTGTGGACTGCCATACACCTGTGTAGATACAGTATAAATAATCTGACAGGTTTCTGGGCACTCTCTGTCGGCTCACCACTTGGGTTTAAGTACGTGTTTCTGACCACAAGTGCCTTCTTGCCAAAGTCTCTTCTCGCAATTCCTTGAAATGGGCTCGTGACGCAGCCATTTCCCGTTTGAGTCCGCCTCCGTTCGTGCTCCGCAGGGAGGTGTAGCGACAGCGTCTCTCCGCTTTCAGTAAAATAAGTTATATTAAACTATATATTATTGTCGATACATGGACCTTACGTAAAGGGATATCTCTCGCCGCAGTGGTTGTCCAGGTAAGTGACGGTAAAATACGTCTGCGTGTCAGTGGGGGAGGAAGAGGCGATTCATATCAGTCTTGAGGCTGTGGTGGGCGTTATGTGGTGTGTAGCCAAATCGAAACCAGTGCGACAAGAATCAAAAACAGTAAAATCTTGACTGTAGATTGAGCCTTTAAACAGGCGACCTCAACAATGCCTGCAAATATCTAAGAGTTAACGTGAAGTTTAGACGGTTTTGAATTGAGTTCTGTTGTCAAAGTTCAGGGAAGTTCATTCTAATCTATCGAGAGGGAAGTGTGTGTGTGTGTGTGTGTGTGTGTGTCTTATGCCATAAATTGTTATTTATGGCATAAGACATTTTCAGAGACAACCTTAAATGACCCATCTTACTGACTCAGTATAATGAAAAATTAAGCCAAGAATTTAGCCAGAAATGTCAAATTTCTTAATCTCAGTTCAAAGTTAAATTAAGATTATATTTGGCATTAAAACAATAAATACATTAACTTTACTTTTCGTCCAAAGAACACTAATATAATAATAACACAATTATTCAGTGATTTGAGCGCCTCAAATTAAATTTCCCTGACATCCATTTTAATTGGTTGGCAGCAGAAATTTCAGAGCTGGATGTCTCAAAACCTCAACAGGTAAGTCTAAAACTAAGATACCAGGTGTACCACCCTTTAAGGTAATCAGGTCAAAGGTCATGAGTTAATGGAGTTTGGAGAAATCTAATATTAGACATCTAGAGCCAGTGAAGTTGTTTATTTACACAGAAGAAAACTAATGGTTGAAGAACTGAGAAAAAGCCTTACTGTTCTTGGATCGTTAGCACTAGTGGGGACATTTAAAAAACATTTTAAAAAGCCAGAGGGTAGCATCTCAGTAAAGGCCACGTTGTTACCAAAATCTTCACTTAGACTTCGTTCAGCTTTTATGAGATATAAAACTATAATGTTTTCAGCCTCAGGTGGACTAAAACTAACTGGGCAAAATGGGCCCAATTTGACCTTGTGTGTACAGTTATAGTATACTGGTATGTTGCATATTCCTAGAGTAGTGGAGTGGAGAAGTAGAGGACTGGGGGCTTAATGGGGCCAATAATGGAGACCAGCAGTTCTTTTTGTCCCCTAATAGAATTATTTGGACATGATTGTACCTGGACTCATTTTTCAATACAAAGTTTATTAAGCTTCATGTGTAAGATGCAGTAAGACTGTGATCACGAAGGCATTCTGTTTAATGAAAGTCTAGTATAGAATCATGAACATTTTATTTTATATCACGCTGACATGTTTTTTGCAGGTTATTACTGTAAAATGCTAATATTTAGCATGCTAACAGGCTAATGTTTCCATATGAGTACAGCTGAGGCTGATGGGAATATATTTAAGTATCTTGTCATGAACTGCAGAGTATGTCGAACTGTGACCAGTTGGTAGTGCTAAATGAAAGGTGCATCGTAGACCCATGAATGTTTGTACATAATTTGGTGGCAATTGATCCAGTATTTGTAAAAAAAAAATAGCTCAAAGAATGGCTAAATGATTGATTGATTGATGTTGCCGGGCCTATAGATCCGTGCCACTATTGGCTCAAAACGTACCTTGTTGAGTACTTGCTAACCCTTAGTTTTTAAAACTATGACAAAGATTTTCAAAAAAATCTATGTTGATTTACTTTTAAATTTAAGTCCATGTCAGGCTTTAAATAATTCGTTTTAACTAGGTTGTGGGACCACAGCTTGTTATTTGCTTAATGTTCAGCAAAAGATGGAGTCGGTAATATAACTCATGATACCTGTGAGTTATATTACTCATACGTTGGCTGTTAGAGGTGATATACAGATTGTTTTCCTTGCAGGTGGCCTCAGATGGACTGAGATAAACCTGTAAGATAATGGAGGGAGGGGTCCACAGAGGAAGATGGAATAAAAAAGCCCCTCTTGGCACAATACTGCTCCTTATGGTAAGAAAAACTTAAAGGGGGTTCACTTAATACTTTGAAATGGCATGAATACATGACAAAACTGCCTTGTGCTGGACAAAAAAAAAGCTTTTCTTTCTACATTAATTTCATTATTTTGTGTTGTAGTACATGTTCATCCCCACTTTGACAATATTGCAACCTTCAGAGGAGCAGACGTGTCAATATGGGGAATATCTCAGTGAAAAGGGAATTTGTTGCAACAAATGCTCTCCAGGTAGCGTATGGCCGACTACACACCACAGGATTCACACGCCCATTATTGTAAACATCACACAGGCAGATGTCTTTTCCCACTATTAAAGGAACAGTTCATCTAAAAATGAAAATTCAATCTTTATCTACTCACCCCCAGGCTGATAGAAATTCAGGTGAAGTTTTTTAGTCCAGAAAATATTTCGGGAGCTTCACAGCATTGCAGCATTCTCCTAAACAACTGAAGAAGTTGGGGACTTATTTTAAAGTGTGAAAAAACTTTAGCAGTGAACTCTCTGTAGTGTCTGACACAAGCTTGCAGCTAGCAGGTCAATACTGAGATATGCAGAGATCGCAAGTACTCATTGATCTTGTTGCATGTACGCGTTTTTGAGCTTGTGCACCCGCTTCAGATGGGGTGTGAGCTAACGCTTTTAGCTTAGCGGCTTAGTGAAGATTTTTTTTAAACGGTGTAAATAATGTCTTTTCAAATGAATATGGGATCTTGGGACTTCTGAGACAATGATTAAATTATTATTGGTGGTGAACTGAACCTTTAAATCCTTTCTACAAAGTATTTAACTGTTTTTATAGGTGATGTTCATGTTTTTCAGGTTTAAAGCTTGTAGAGGAGTGTAATGCTCCGGGTCAGAGAAGTAACTGCATACCCTGCCCTGCTGGACAATACATAGACAAGAGTAACTACTCCCCCAACTGCAGAAGTTGCAAACGCTGCAAAAGTAGAGTAACATTACCTTTTTTTCTGAATCAGTTTCATGTCTTTGATTTGCCAGTGTTGTATAAGGTGATGGTTTGCTTTGTTCACTTCTTCTTTCTTTTCACCTTTCCACAACATCAGAGCATGATGTAGAGGTATCCAAATGTGAAAGAGACCAGAACACTATTTGTCGCTGTGAGGATGGTTATTACAAATTTCACATCGACTCAGAAACGTACGAGTGTCGCAAATGCAGACGTTGTGGTCCTGATGAAAAGGAAAATCAGACATGTAAGTTTTAAAATTTGACAATGTAATAAATTAAACGAGTTCTCCGTTTTATTCATCACTTCTGTGGCTCAAGTATTTCCTCAGTTCAGCCTGAATAGAGTTATTGTACCTTGTTGTTCACAGGTACACCAGAGAAAAACACTGTGTGTGAATGTAAACAGAACTACTACAGAGTCAACAGCAACTGCGAACCCTGCAAGAAGTGAGTATACTAATGTTCTGTATATGTACATGCATTGTTCCCATTCTGCTGTTTGTGATGGTTTTATTAAAAAAAAAAATCTTAATGAGGAAGTTGGTTTGTTGAATTGAAACTTACAGCAGACGTCTGACTTAATTCAATCTTTCCATTTGTTGGCAACAGAAGAGAGAAGTGCTGAGACACTAAAACTGGGTCACTCACATTTTAACATTTACTAAATTAGTATATTTGTTAGATTTACTGCTGCCATGTCAGCCCAATGTATGGTTCCCTGAGGGAGGACCCCTGAAAGATCTGGATGAAAATCCCTGATGTGGTCCGACAGTATATGTATTTATAAATCATCATCAATCATAGACATTTGTGCCAAACTGTTGTCGGCTTGAAATGGGTTGAAATCTTCAAAATCACAAACAGAAACATTTTCGTAAAGACGTTACATTTGGCCAAGGCTTTCCTGGTTAGACAAAAATGAAACCGCTTACGTAGGCATTTGAAAAGGTAATAATTATTATTGGTAAAAATATTAATGAGGCAGCACATCAACTCTTATCAGAGTAGTGCCCAAAAACTCCAGTTATTAATCAAGTGTTTAGTAGGTGGACAGACACACATATTTATCACAGATAAAAGGGGAAAAAATCCCAGAGTCCTTAGTGACACTCCTGTACACATAAAGACATGAAAGTAGCCATTAGTAGTGATTGTGACAGATGAAGCATTGTCTCTGTTTCAGTTAGTAACAATTTCCTGTGTAATGGTGACTGTGAATCTGTACTAAAAGTGTTGACATGCAATTGTTTGAACTCATTTGCTGGTGTTAAAAAAGCGCATCGGCCTTTGTGTTAGTCACTTCCTCTTTACAAGTTCTACTTCCTCATCAATGTTGTGAAACATATTCTCTGTTCTCCACAGTTGTACTGCTGAGTGTGAACATCTCTGTTCATTTCTTCCTACCCGGACTACAAGAGGTGAGCACTAACAGGGATATAATTACCAGGCAGGTTTTAATATGAAAAATCATTGACTGTGTATAAAGATGGATGACAAGAGACTAGGTCCCACATCTTGATCGCCCCCTGGTGGTGGCCTGCAGGACAGGTCATAAATTCTGCCCTTCAATGTTATTAGATGGGACATGGGCCAAACCAAAAACTCAAAGATCATGTCAAACAAATGTTTCCCAAAGATGGTTTCGGTCATTTTACGCTGATGTTTGTTCAAGTCTTAATTTTTCTGATGGGTTTGCTTTTAATTAGTTAATCCATGCTCTAAAAAGGGGATTAAACGTCAAGGTTGACAGATGAGCCCTGCTTGCGATTGGGCGGGCAGGTGTATGGGTGGGAACTCGATACCGCAGCTCCACCACCCGATCACTTACTGCGAAGACTCTGGCTTCAAATGACATCACCAGCGCAAGATGGCAGGACTCGTATCTGGGATATTATGGCTTAATTTTTGTATAGTGGGAGGAAGCGGAGACACATCATCACACATCACACTGTTAAATAATTAATGTATTTTTTTCCAGAAAAAATATGGATTTGCTATAGTTATAACTTATAATAACCTTGAATTAACTGTCACTATGAAATACAAGATCTAGTATTCAGTGGTTTAAAGGTGTTGTGTATGTGCAATGAACTACAGCTGCACTGTAGTGACAGTACCAACCAGGCACTGAACAGCAGTCCGACTTGAAGAGTTAAATATAAGTTGAACAGAGGTTCACTGTCCTATGGACATACCAGATATATTTTTCCATTGTCTGAAACTAAAATCATATATCAGGGAATCTGCAGGTAGCAAAAATACGTTTTTGGTGGTCAGCGGTCAAAGGTCACTGTGACTAACTGTGACAAAATTTCAGCAAACTGTGCTGATTGTATAGGTCTTCCGTGCTGCCGGATTGAACGCGTGTGAAGAATCCATGTTTCAGAATTTAGAGCGTCTTTGCAGCAACATCTGTATTTGAGGCAGTGGCGAACCGTCACTATTAGAGCTGGGACTTCAGCTCAGCCAAAACTTAGCCAGACACACCAGGTCGCATGTTAAGCCCAGTAGAGGGCAGCAAACACCACACAATGATAGCAGAATACGTTTTTTTCTGTATGAGACTTCTTAAACTTGTATTAGATAATTGCCATTT
>JBBPCS010003885.1:0-11832 GCA_037974645.1 Hollardia meadi
TGTGTGTGTGTGTGTGTGTGTGTGTGTGTGTGTGTGTGTGTGTGTGTGTGTGAGAGAGAGAGAGTCAACTGAGTCATATTATGCCATAATAATCCATGTAGTATCATAAGTTATCATTGTATGTGTTTAGTAAAGTGAAGTACTTTCATTGTTGATGGGAAGTAAAGTGTGCTGATTTTTCTTGCATGCAGAAGAATCTGTGCTGGATCATAAGTGATTATTATGATTCAGGCTTGTGACAGTTCAAACATGCTGATACCAAGCCACAATAGACTCTCATAAAATACACAGTACAAATCAAGCTCATAATCACTTTCATATAGGCCAACCAATCAGAACTGGGAATATGAGCACCAGTCTAAAAGTAAGGCCCTCTCAGAGCAAAGTTTCATCCCTTATTCCATTTGATGTTACCTTGTGGCTCTTCTCCAAAGGCAGTTAAATGACTGAATGACAGCAACTTACCAAAAGTTATTAACTTCCGGCAAAAACTGTCTAGAATTAGTAAATATGCCCGAAGCTGCAGTCAAACAAATATAAGGCCAGTCTTCTGAAAGTTGTGAAATGAGCAGGTAGTGACAATAGTGTAGTGTTGGGTTGTTTGTGAGGAGGAGGTTTCAAGACTAATGACCTGTTTTTGATTCTAAACCCACACCAAGATTTCTATGATTTCAGATTTTCATCTCTATCTCACATTTTCCATTTTTGTTTGGCTATACTGGTAAATAACACCCTGCTCTTAGCTATAGAGTTGTTCACTGGCTTTAACATGATGATGCAGCCCTGCTGAAAAAAGGCAGCTCTTCCTAATGGGCCACAGTTTCATTTACATTATTGGCTTGCACATTACATGGTTTATCAGTAATTTGCCAGCAATATTTCTTTTTCTGTTGTGATTCTTTTTTTTCTTTTTTTTTCTTTTTTTTCCAGCAGGCAGCTGGGCAGAACTTTGCCTAAGTGGCTTTTTCAAATATAATTGCTTTTCAGGTCTCATTATCAAATACACAATGATTTTAAATAGAACATTCTTTTCTATACTTTATAGTTTCATCAGACCAACAATTTAAAAAAAAAAATAACTATGAAATATAACAAGTAAGTCAAAAGGACAGAGATTAGAATAGAATAGAATAGAAATGCTTGGATGGGATCTACTTATCTTTTAGGGAGTTGGATGGATGCGCACACAGACTATCACGTTGAGATTCAGCAGCCGGTGGTGCAGAGCATTGATACTAATGCAGCCTGGACTGCTTCCTGCAACAAGCTGTCCCTTCTCTGTTAGAAGATGAAGACAGAGAAAGAGGGACAGGGTAGAGACACAGAGGGGGAGGCAGAGAAAAGGGTTGTGGGCTGAAAAAGAATTGGAAGAGAGATTGAAGGAAAGGCGAGCGGACAGAAAGAAGACTTATGTGCAAGCTGTTTGGAGACTGCACTGACACACATGTTACTCATCAGCAGGGGAGAAAGAGGGGGTAGGGGGAAAACTGGAGGAGAGAGTAGGAGACAGGAGTATTGAAACTGCTTAGCAGCTTGTCTGTGTCCATGCCTGGCTACTGTCTCTTTACCGCAATGGCAGACATATGAGTGTTTGGCAGAGACGACAGAAGGAGTGTTACAAATCCACAGAGGCTGGAAGCGAAACACCAGTGTTTGGCAGATGAAACAAGATTAGCACAGAGAAAGCAGATGAATGGAAGGATAAAAACTCATATTGTATTTTCCGAGCTGTTGGTGAAGAGTAAGCAGAAAGACTACACGGAGATAAGAGCAGTCTGCAATAACAATTCAATATTGCACTGCATTAAAAAGCCCCAAATTAAAATCGTTCCCTCCACTGGTGGAGGTGATGATGTGGGGTGAGAGGAAGTGCGGCGGCTAATACAGCAATTGCCCGCAGGTCCAATTTCATGGGGAGTTACTTTTTTAACACTTACAACACTTATATATACTTGTACTTCGTATATTTTTTACTTCTTGCAACTTCCTTGTGCATATTGATTTTTTCGCAGCTGCTAATCTCTGTCAGTTTGCTTCAAAATGTCACCTGCTCTCAATTTGATTTTGAATGGCCACGTGTCATGTATGCAACAATCAGACCAAAAGCCAGACTTTGTTGCACAATGTGCTTTGATGTGTTTGCCCAGCCCGTTCTCATGCCCATCTCGTCAGATATCTATGTTTTGTCACGGCCCTTCGTGTCCTATCCAGATGATATACACGACTTTCACCCAGAAGACCGGAGTTCGCGTCCCATGTGAAACCAAGCCTCACCGTTCATTTCCTGAACCTAACCACGTAGGTTTTGTGCCTAAACTTATTCAGATGTCACCGATCTTCTCCTAAACCTAACCTCGTGGTGTTTGTGCCTACACTTGTAACCGTGCCTACCAATGTAACGTAGACCCTATGCGTCAGGGTAGGACACATGGGGGGCAAGCTTTTGCGCGTCGGCCACGGATACCAAAGGGCCCTTTGTGTGTGAGGGAAGGCTTAGCGCGCCGTCCGTGTACACCAAAGGGTACCTTGCGCGTCTGGATATGACGAGAAGGGCGCATGACAAAACGTCGATATGTGACGAGCTGGGATGAGAATGTGTTGGTTTGCCACAGGGAGAGAAAGTGAGAGATGTATGAAGCCTCAAAATAATCCTCAGATTGTGAGATGCCATTTAAGCTAGAGGACACCCTACACACTGTTCGATTATGTGTCCATATATGTGTGGTTTGCGTTTCTCTTAGTGTGTGTGTGTGTATGAAGGGTGGGTGAGTTCTGTAGAGTGAAATGGTTTGTTGTAACAGTAAATGACTCTACTGGCCCTTACACAGAACCGGTTGATGGTCCAATTACTTTTAAATGTGTGTGGTTTCACATCCCTTAAAGGGCCTAAGGTCTGAGTGTATGTGTGTAGGAAAGTGTAAGGTGGTCATGATGATGGTGGAGGTGGGATGGTGACTGAAGTATGTCCCTTTCCTTTGGTTTCATCATAATGTAAGCTGCTTGTGAGGTCGCCACTAACAGTACTGTAGTAAACAGCATTTGGGGGGTGTGTGTGTGTGTGTGTGTGTGTGTGTGTCTGTGTGTGTATTTCATCTTTGGTGAGTTCATAATCTCATCACATCATCTTATAACAATATCTCCATCATTTTTTCCTTCTTTTCACAAAAACAAGTAGCATTATTGATTATTTTGCTTAATAAAAAAACAACATTTAAAAACAGGTGTTTTATATCCACAAAAGACAGGTGGTACAAAACATTGTTCCCTAACTTCCCTGAAGGAAAAACATTAGAAAAATAATTCCTAGCTGCAGAGTTTGAAAAACAAGTTAATGAAAACAAATTAATGAACAATCTGAACTAACATCAAGCCATAATGAAAAAACATAAGCCTAATGCCCTGCTGTGAGATAAACAAAACCTCACTTATCACTTCTGCAAAATGGCAACATCTGCTGCTAGTGAAAGTAAGATGAATAAATCAACATGCATTTATATCATATTCTTTGCTTGAATATCTGTTTGTTCTTATAGATGCAACATTGATTCCCCCTGAGAAGCACATAAAACATTAAAGCTCCAATTTACCAATGCTACTGTATTGTTTTTCAGTTTTTTTCCAACACAGTCGTGATGATTCAAATGACTGCAATACAGGAACAAAAATTATGATAAAAACATTTTAATACCCAAACATATTTCCTGATGGCTTTACAGACATTAGTAGCCTATTCATCAAATTCTAGCTTTGGGAGAGTTGCATTTTCTCATTGAACTGTATTAATCACTAGAATCGCCTATAAATAAAGTTTATTATTGATGTTTTTCCTTTTTAATATGGTGCGTGCGTGCAGTAAACTACTGTTTGAATTTTTCAACTAAAATTAAGAGCAGCTTTGAATTAGGTTGTTGTGACTAATGAAACTATAATTAATTTAGTATTAGCTAAATTTGCTAACACACCATTACTAATTAGCTAACTTAGTTACAAGTTAGTTTACAATGTGTTTGGAGTACTGGGGAGTTCTAAGGCCTTTAGAACTAATATAGCATGTTTTAATTATATAATCTGAATTGCGAGTGACGTTTAGTGAGCTTAGTGTTTGCTAGTGAGATGGTTATAGAATAGCGGTGTTAGAAATAGGGGTTGCTACTAACTATAGAAAAATAGTTTTTCTGCTATGCCAACATACAACATGTTTAAAGAGGAACTGCTCACATTTTTTTTTAGCTATAAACTAAGATATATGATGGTACTATGATGGAAACACATCAATGCTGGTTTAAATACTGACTTTTTTTCAAAATTTATTTTAAATTTATTTTTTGTTCTGAGCAGAAACGTTATTTTCCCGTTCCGTTCCAGTGTTCCCAGGCTTCTCCTCTAATTAATAAGCGGTTAGAACCTTATAGGAGAACGGTTAATAACGTTATCTTTAAAATGTCATTGCCTTTACAAAATGATTTATATATCAATAATAGGATAAAATAAATAAGCATCAGAAAGAAAGAAACGACGGATTATTTGCAACTTTGCACAAGGCTGACTGAGTAATGCACAAGATTTAGCCCTACCTACATGTAGCCTGACAGCCCCTCCCCACCCTCTCCACATTCAAATAGACGAATTGAAAAAAAAAATCTAAAATGGGTATTCATGCAAAGAAACTTATTCGAACATGCTAGCGCTACAAATGTTATTAAACAACACTAATAGTATGGGTGTTGGTGCAGATGAAGGCTAAATGCAACGCACCATTTTCCGACTTTGTGGAAACGCGTCTACTGAGCAGGTAGGTTATTTAACTGTTTCAGTCATTTATAATTTGGAAAAAGTAAGGACATGTAATATTGGATAGATAGCATCTTACCACCTCGCAGTTGAATGCAGGGCCAGGGACATATGGCTCATTATCTGGCGGTAACAGGCGCATAAAGGGCTTTTCAGACGGGGGGCGACACTACGCCCGCTTGCCCGCTAGGATCCGCGGGGTCTCACTGCGCTCCTCATGTGAATAGACGGGCAGACAAGCGCCTCGCGAGTAAACGCCAGGCATAACCATGGAAACGGCCTCTCGTCCATCTTGTCGCGTAGTCAAAGTTCAGGAAAGTTCAACTCCGGCCGTGTGCGGGCGCGTGACGAGCACGACCGCGGCACTTTCACGGGATCGCGCCCGGTTGTCGCTCCGGCTGTGTGATAGCCTGCACCTTCCTACTTGCCCGCTCGCCTCTCATTGAAAATTAATTACGAGCCGCATCAATCGCCCCCCGTCTGAAAAGCCCTATAACATTTCAAGAAAAGTTAATTGGAACTATAAATAACGTTATTTACCAGTTATCTAAAATTGAAAATAGCCTTTTCACTCCGGAACAACTGAAATTGTTTTTGTTCCTGTTTTCGATTACGTTCATCCTAAAATTTCGTTCATTTCCGGTTTTCGTTGTTTGAACCGTTTCTAATCCCTGGTTAAAATGGCTCAAAACGACACGTTCTGTTTCAAACCACCCTGAATCTGGTTAGCTCTGACTACCAGCTGGTTGTCCTTGCTACACTGAGCAGTGGTCAGTCACCATAGATGTATAATAGCATACATTTATGTCAGTCACAATGTTGAAGTGTTGGCGTCTCCTTGTCTCCCACATTGCTACAAGGTCATGCTCCCTACAGTGGTTCTCCTGTGCAGTCCTTCACTGCTTTTATTTTTAATCTGCTGTGAGGAGGATGCTAGCTGAATTTGGGTGTACAATTCCACTTGGAGAAACATGGAGAAAGAATGCACTTACTGTATGTCAAAATTAAAAAGAAAGACTGAACAGAGTAGTAAAGAGCATCAGAGGAATATAAAGAAAGGGGAATAGTGCTGGATGAACAGAAAGGAAAACATTGTGGGATGCTAATGGCAGTGTTTTGAAGCATGGGTCTAGATGGTAACAGTCTAAGCACAGTGGGTCATTCACTTCACACGCACGCGTACACACACACACACACACATGCACATTTATTTCATACTGTCGAGGGGAAATGAGCCCTTATCTGGAGCTGTGGAGATAAGCGGAGGCAGTGGGCCACTCTGCTAGCCAGGCTGCCATTTTAGCTCCTGACTCACAATGGCACGTCCATATGCACACACACATGCACACACACACACACACACACACACACACACACACACACACACATGCAAGGCTGCCTTCACACTCTCCTGTTACATGAAAGTCAAAACAATATAAATTTAGAGTGGAAATATTGATATTCATGCATAGCCAATTTGTTGTGATATTGCAGAGAGGTTCTTTCATTCGGAGTTACTTTTCTCTCATCACAAGTCACTTTTGCAAGATGGTCAGTGATAACATTTGTATGATGCACAGCCACATTTCTAGTAAAAACATGACACAGCTTTACAACAATAAACAAACGGTCAACTTTTTATTGCTTTTTAACTTATTATTGAAGAAGTGACCGTGAAATTAAAGGGGAACGTGCCAAAATTGGCCTTTAAAATGACCCAAAAATAGATGCAAAGTTGAATACATATGAACCAGAAAGATGCCCTTCAATACACTTCAGTCATCATTTAATCATTCAAAATTCCCAATGCATCATGGTCAATCCAGTTTAATGCGTAATGTGTGTGCATTTGTGTGTTTGTGTCTGTTTCTGAATGACTTTGCTATACAGCTGCAAACAAAGCCAGCCTGCGAATGATTGATAGCCTCTGTGATTGAAGTGCTCGAACGATTAATGTGCTTCTCTTCAACCTATTGACTTATGTTTAAATGCTGTGGGAAATGCAGCTCAGACCACATTCATTACAGGGCATTTCAGAATATTCATCTGTGAATTTTCTTTCATCATAATTTCTTGCATTCCTACACATGAACACTGTGGCTATAGGGGATTTAGGACCTCCACAGAAAGCTAAAAAAAGATGTTTTCTTATTGACTGGTAGCCAACATAGTTTTCAAAGTGGTCTTTTATAGGAACTCCTGTTTTATGAACGTATCCAGAGAAATCAATATTAAGTGTCTTGCTTAAGGGTAAAATGACTGCGGAAGGCAATGCAATTCTTGTCTTCCAGAGACAGTACAGAAAAAACTAATACAACTAAACCACACTGTTTTCATATTGTAACTCTGTCATTAGCTGAAATCTTATTGGAGTGCATTCACACTGACTTTAAATAGAAGGGTTGTGACTCAGTGCCATACAGCTAAACAGCTCAGTACAAGCCTGGAATACAGTGTGCTGTGGCAGGTGTGTTTACTGAGGTTCTGTTACGTTTTTCGTCAGGGCCTTGCCACAAATAAGCCACACTATCGAGAGACAACATGGAAATATTGTATATGAGGGTGTTGCACTCATGTCCCTGCATGTGTAACTTGTTTTATTCTGTGCCCGTGTGCTTACAGTGTGTTGGCCTCTGACTGTGCTAACAAGAATGTTCTCTTTTGTGTTTGTTTTCACCTGTTTCTGCTGAGCTTATGTCACAGTATAATTGTGAAAATCAACACCATGCCAGCCATTGATGTAAGCTGTATGAGTAGACGGTTGATATTAATGAAAAAAAGTCACTGCAGTGTTTCCCACAGAATTACATTCTGTTTGTGGTGGTACTTCAACGTGATCTCATGGGATGGCGTATGAATTGCACGGCACTTTTAAAGTAATTTTGCATGTCACTAACGCCGTCCGCATTTTATGAGTTTTAGACATGCGGGAAATGACATCAGGTGACTTTTGTCATTTGAAATTTGTTGTCTTAGTCACATGACCTACGGTCCCAATTTGGTTAAGTTTAGACATAAAGACCACTTGGTCAGGTTTAGACAACAAAATGACTTTGTTGGGTTTAGGAAAAAAAAAAACATAGCCTCAATCTATGGAAAACACTGCGCTGATAAAAAGTAGTCGCTGAAAATAGTACTTACAATACAAAATTTGGTGCATGATTTGTATATATGTGATTTGTTTTGATTATTCATTTTTAGCCAATCTCAAACACTATGTTTTATGCCTCCGCGCCAGCGAGCCGCAACCTGAGGCATTATGTTTTCAGGTTGTCCATCCGTACGTCCGTCCCATTTTTGTGAATGCGATCTCTCAGGAACACCTTGACAGAAATTCTTCAAATTTGGAAAAAAAAACATTCATTTGGACTCAGTGATGAGCTGATTAGATTTTGGTGGTCAGAGGTCCATCCCATGCTTGCGAATGTGATATCTCAGGAACGCTTTGAGGGAATTTATTCAAATGTGGCACAAATGTCCACTTGGACTCAAGGATGAACTGATTAGATTTTGGTAGTCAGCAGTCAAAGGTCAAGGTCACTGTGACCTATTAAACACATTTTTTTGTCATAACTCAAGAATTGATGATGCTAATTATGACAAATTCCACTGTGCTGATTGTATAAATCTTCTGTGCTGCCGGGTTGAACATGTGTGTGAAGAATTCATGTTTCAGAATTTAGAGCTTCTCTGCAGCAACATCCATATTTGAATCATTGTAGTCCACCACAAACTCTTTGATTTTGTTGATATTGAGCTTCAGGTGATTGTCGTTGCACCCTGTGATCAAGCTCTCTATCAGTCACTACATACAGTACATATATTATATTAGTGTAGACAGACATGGATGGAAACTGAAACTTGACTGGTGCGTGGAGGCATACAACCACTGGGTTGTAATTCTAGTTTTACTATCTACTTGGCTTACTATGTGTGTGCACATGTGCCTGTATCAGTTTTTTTCCGGTATTTTTATGGTATATGTGCATACATGGCAGGATTTTTTTCCTGCAGGTGTGTTAAATTATGGATTTAAATGGCTTGTCCTATTGGCCCCTCTTGGTGGCATTTGCTGCATTAATGTTATATTGATTATACACACTTACGTTTTTACAGGCACTAAGAATAGCTGCTGTGCTGTAAATTCACTTTTTACAATGTCTTTCAGCATCGCTGCTCACCACGCAGCAATATCTTGTTTGTCTGATATGTGATCTCCATCTCTCCCTGTCTCTGTTTTTCTCTTCCTTAGTCTTGTTTATATTATCTCTTGCCTTTTCATGTGTGTCCAGTCTGTCTCTTGTTTGTGTGTCCTTTGTATCTTTTTCACTGCACTTGGACTCCCCTTCCTATAGTTGGAAGTTTCAGTTGTTGTCATACACACATACAGGACACATATTGTATAAGAAAACCAAGGAGGGTTACAGGCATCAGATGTGAGTAGAGAGTTGGCTGTACACACACACATTCACACACTGATATCAAAGGCTGTATTGATATTAGGATTGTCATGACAGTAGTTGGCAGTAGTTTATCTGTTACAAAATAAAGTTTAGTTGACTTATCTTCAGAGAAACAAAATATTACAAATGTCTGTTTTCTGCATCTTATAAAAGAGAGAAAGAACAAGATTGTGTGTGTGGGAAAGGAGTTAGACTCAGATTCTGGCTCCACATCTCCCCCTCTAGGCAGAAATGAGGATAATATCTAATATAATCTACCTGTGTGAGTTTCAGAAACGGCACAGAAAAGCAGCATCTTTGAAATCAAAGCAATTTTTATAATTGGAATAATACTTAATATAAGGGTCCATTGTGGAGTTAAACTACCGACCCAAAATGTGCAACAAAGCTAAGAGAAGAGTCTGAGACATGTCAATCAAACTGTGCATGCCCATTTAGTCCTGGGAAGAGGTATAATCTGGTAAAATAAAAGAATCCAAAATAAATGGACCATGTATGTGCAGGGAAATGATTGGGAATTGGGCTCACTATGGTTGATTAGACTTCAGCTCAAGTTGAAGTTGGGCAGAGCTATGCTGGAAATTACGAGAATTCACCGAATTGGATACCCATCAGAATAATAAAACTCCCACCACAACAGGTGCAACAGGAGAGTTTGAGAGATGTCAATCAAAAACATTCACACAGACCAGAGTAGAGGTATAATAAAGTAAAATCAGGCAGTAGACTCTAATGCAAAAACCTGCTCCCCACTAGGCTTAGGAAAGTAATCCTACAAGGAGTTAAACCTTTTATTCCGTCAACAATTCTTTAAACAGAATATCAAATATTAACTAAATAGCAGTGCGTAAAAAAGAAACCAGTATAGCTAAGCTTTAATGTAAGCATTGGTCCCAAAAGGGAATTGATCAGAATTGGCAGAGAATTGTAAATTCAACAGTTACTTGAGGCTTTAGAAAAATGGATTATCCCACATTTCCCTCTTGCAGTATGCCTTTGCTTCTCTGGTGTGTTTGTGTTTTTCTTCTTAGCACAAATCATGCCATGCAATTTTGTGTGTATCACACTATGAATGTGTGCCTGTGTGTGTTTGTCTTTGGAAAGCAGGCAGCTAAATCACTTCTTTTTTTTCCTGCTGCCTCTTGCTCTACAGGGAAACCAGGCTAGTTTGATCTTTGAAGCTAACCCCCCCCCCCCCACTATTTTATTGAAAGCAGAGGGCAGCTCATGGATGAAAAAATATGGTTAGGGGCTCAAATAATGTTGTCTGGGGGGAAATGACTGGAAGTTTATGACGCAGTCTGCTAGACATAACAGACTGGGTCAGATTCATAAATCCCATTTGAATTTAAGAAAATCATCATTATTTTTCCAGGTACAGTATATAGTGCCCCAAGGATCAATTGGAGAGTTAACACTCCAACTGAGTGCCTTTTAACAAATCTTTTTTGTTCTGACTTTTCATAGCAAGTATGATAACATTAAGGCATTCCTTCTGGGTTACATTGACGTACTTTTATTGGTTTTACATCTTGTGCATGTGCTGGAAGTGTGTTTTCCTCTTTTCTTCTCTGCTGTTAATCGCTCAGTAAACCCAAAGCAGTCTCCACAGTATCTGCGATTTTAACTGTTTTGTGTGTTTGTGTGTGTGTGCACATTGCAGCTAGCAACGTGGGACCCAGTCCATGGCTTGAACGGCACGCTTACAGACAGAAAATTGGAAAATAACATGCGAGGTGTGGTGCTACGAGTTGTCACTGTTCTGGTGAGTATTGCTGACCTCTCTGTTTGTTTGTTTTTTATTATCCTGTGATTTTTAATTGGCCATACATAAAAACGGCCTGTTTCAGTGTGTCCTGTTTGAAAATTTAAAGAAGGACTGTGGTGACTTTTGCTGTATTGTAAATCAGTCCTTTTGTCTAGTTTTCTGTAGATTATTGAGATGTAAAGAAGGATGGACTGGAAGCTTGTGTGATGGAATGAAAATGGCTGACAAACATTTAGGAGACAAAGTTTTGAGAGGAAAAGAGTCAGAGAAGGTGAAACAAAAATAATGTGTAACAAGGTGAGATTAGTAATAGACCAAGCTGTCATGATTTCATTTCGTTTCCATTTTGATATTTGATGGCTAGATGGTAGAGACCATTGGAGTCTTGATGACAGTGAGACTCCAGTTTAGTCTGTCTTGCCTGCAGCATCGATTTGAGTACATCCCATGAGTGCTTTAAAGATTTACTGCAGTAAATTCTTCATATCCCATCTTTGAAGTGAGAAGCAGAGAAGAAAGAGATAACATTTGACATCTTTGGGGCTAGCCTTTTATCTTTATGTTTTTTCCCCCGTCTTTAATTTTCATCATCCTTGAAGGAAGAAAGAATGGATTTATTTTTTTTAAATATCACCATTTTACCCGTCATCATTGTAGAGTCCGTCCTATATGTGTAATTTGATGTCAAGGGTGCTGGCCGGATGTTTTCTTGTCTTTTTATGTGAGGAAGGTTGAAAGGCACATCCTTATTGTGTGTGTGTGTGTGTGTGTGTGTGTGTGTGTGTGTGTGTGTGTGTGTGTGTGTGTGTG
>JBBPCS010003886.1:0-11830 GCA_037974645.1 Hollardia meadi
TGGTTGTGTGGTCAAACACCATTAACCTGCTTGCTGCGCATCTGTTCAACTCCTTCCTTCTTCTTCACATTCTTTTTTTTTTTTTTTTTACTCTTTCCATCTCTTCTAAACTCTGGATCTTTGTTCAGACCAAACACTTGACCACCACCTAAAATTAAATCTTATTGTATGTCTTATCGTCTCGTTTTGAAATGACAATAATATTGTTTATTGCACCTATTTCTCGAACTATATACGGTCCAACAGAAGTGGTACCCTGCATTTAAACAAGTAAAGCCTGGTTACTGTACATCCTTGTGAGCGGAGTAAACTTGCAGGATCTGATCAGTATGATACAGCTAACATCACTTCTAATGGACCCTCAGAAAGTCTGATCATGTTTAACTTTAAGAATGTTTTCTGTTATGCTAAATAGGGCTGTGGCTAATGATGGAATTGCTCATTTTATCCAGAACCTAAAGATATTCATTTTACAATCACGTAAGATAAAGAAAAGCAGAAAATCATCACAGTCGAGAAGCTGAAACAATCCAATGTTTGGCTTAAAAAATCCTTAGAACAGAGTAACAACATTTTGTCAGTTGACTTATTTTAGCTTTTATGGAGAGCAAAGAGCAAAAACCTGCTGAGACTTTAAGGAAAATAAGTTCTGTTGTCTTTTGTGCAAGTTTCTTTATTGGGTTGCCAATTGAAATTTAATGGCAATAAACCAAGTTAGCAGAAAGAGGCACAATATCAAAAAAGGGAAAACAAAAGAAAAATGTAGCTGTTGGATCAAAGTCAACCCACTAAAGAGGCAGATATTTTGGTGGAGACCAAACCACAGTCAAAAAGAGTGAATATAAGACTTAAAATCATCAGCTGGAGAGAAACATGACTCTAAATGTGTGTTTGTTTGAGCAGTGTGCCAACACCGTCGCCATAGCAACTTAATGATGCGATAACGTGTCAGTGATGGGTGTTTTTCAGCTTGTTGTTGAGTTCGTCTTCCCCCAGCTGGACAAAAAAATCACTTAATGCAGCTCTGATTTGTAAAACCAGCTCCGTCTCCTAGAAACTGCATTTATATACGACTAATTTGCAACAGCAAATATGTTTATAAGTTTATAATATCGACCAATTACCTTTTCTATTAACATAATGAGGAAATGTTGTGAATTAATGTACGAGTCAAGTGAGAACATATTAGTGAACATATTTGTTTTCCCAAACATTAAACTGAAAACACGATGTTTCTCTGACCTTCATCAAAGTGCTTTTGTTGCCTAAACCGAACCACAAACCGGAGTCTGGACTCTGTGGTTTCTGGTGTCGGAGTCCTGCGACTCCAGTGCTGCACAGACAAACGTCTGTCTTATAAATGTATTTCCTGTGACAAATTAGTTATATTATCAGGCGACCGGGTTGTGAGAAACTCCGAACCAGAAACATTTGACCTTCCTGCCTTCTTGAACTTTTTTTTAGTTCCGCAGGTCTCATCATTTGTTCTCATCACGAGGTTCTTCTGGAACTTTCCCTAATGTTTAAGTTTCGCCTCAGACCCGGATTACTCACAGAAATCTGGATCTTGGAGTCATATTGAACGCATCAGGCTCACACGAACACCATCAAAGCTGAGTGTGTGTGTGTGCGCTGTGTGTTTTGGCCATTGTTTATGTATTTAGTTAGCATGCATACAGTGCAAGTACTACTTACAGTGTACTTGTGCTGGGTTTTGTGAACATATCTATATATTTAGTTTGAAAGTTGTGGTTACAGTTTGGGGTGTGTGTGTGTGTGTGTGCTTCATTTCCTGTTTGTTGGCCTGCTGCCTGTGTGACCCTTCATGATTTGGCTCTCTGCCTTCCTCTCATTATTTCTTCTCTTCTTGTCCACTTCTTTCTTGCTTTCTTTCCACTCCGTTCTCAGATTTTCTTGTTTTTTCTTTCGAGAAATGTCCACAAAGCAGTTTTAAAAAAGAGGAATCAGCCTCTAAACAGTTTAACAGAGAGATAATAGCCTTGGCCTTTAGCTCAACTGAATGCAGAACAAGTCTGAGAAAGGCTGTTATTACTGATAGTTTTGATTTCCTGCTTTATACTGGATCATATTGTATTTTGAAGCCTGTTTTTTTATATGATCCTGTTTACTGTCTTAATTTGCCATTTCTGTTGCTGTTTGTTAGGCTTTTATTGTGAAACAACAACTAAGTGTGGTGTTATTTTGTTGTTTTAATTTATTTACCGTAACATCCTTTACTCTAATATCAGAGACATTCATGTTAAATGATTTGGTTCAGTGGACTCATACGGCTCATTATTAGTGTTTTTCACTGATTTCTACATGTAAATATCATTGACTGTGTATTTGCCCCCTGGTGGCTGGCTGCAGTATAGCTCATAAACCCCTCCCCCTCCATGTTAGCAGACGGGACATGGGCCAAACTAAAAACTCAAAGTACACGTCAAATAAATTTTTCTCAAAGATGGTTTCTGTCATTTTAGGTAGTTCTTATCACGCTGATGTTTGTTCAAGTCTTCATGATTGACAGCTGAGTCCTGCTCGCGATTGAGACGGGCGGGAATTCGATTCCTCGACCCCACCCCCCGATCACTACTGCACAGACTCTAGCTCCAAATGATGTCACCAGCGCAAGATGGCAGTGTGTACAGTGGGAGGAAGTGTCGGCCATCTTTGTATATGTCGCAGTTAAATGCAACTCATGCAACATGTGACCTTCAGCTTTAAGTGCATATACTGTAGAACCACTCACAATATGTTTTCAAAAGCAATAAAAACTATATTTTATTGACTCCCAACGTTTTCTGCTTAACATATCTGAATCTTTCTGAATCCATCTTAACTTCAGCTTTTATCAACTTGAAGCAAAACATTCCTTTTAATATAAGAGCTAAAACTCGATGATTGATGTTCAGTACATGTGAAAAATAAAGAGAGAAGGTAAAGTAGATATTTTAGACGGTTATTGTAACAAATGCAGGTGTTTTACCACCTGAGGACTGGATCCAAAATGGAACCGGCTCTCGGGACCTGATGCAACTCTCGCTGCTGTGCATATGTTCATCTTTTTTAATATATTTTCTTTCTACCCTTGTTGCTGTTTTTCTGTTTCTGTTTGTCAATGTGACCCATGTAGAGTCACATTGTTAGTTCTAAACGAAACCAAATGACACACACACAACACAGTTTACTGGCTCGGTCTACATGTGAATGTGCAGTTTAAATCCACTGATTTTCTGTGGTTTATTTGTGTGTTTCTGCATAAAGTCATTTTACGATCCCAGCTGTGATGATTGGCAGTATAGAAACAGACAGGAAGGTGTGTGGGAAGGTCGGAACATTCATGCCTGGTCCAGCTGCATGTGAGTGTTATTATTTATTTTGTCCTCTAATTTCACACGTCTCATTTTCTTTTGTCCTGTTTTCCTGTCACTGTGCATTAAGCTCTATTTGAATGTTGTTATTCACATACAATCATGTACTACAATGTGAGGGTTGAATTAGTCACACAGTTCATTTGGCAATATATCACTGCATAAGATCTGAGTATATTCTCACTGGTCTGCTCCACATCTGGATTCCAACAAACCCATGAAGGACCTGGAAATGGCAGCAAACGTGATCGGGAGAGACTGAACCTCACTTATACTGTAGGATTTTTAAGGTCACATAAGGATAATGGGTTTAACTTGGGGTGACGCATGGCGTGGGAGTTGGTGCTGCCTGAGAAGACGAGTTCAGGGGAAGAAAGCAACAATGTACAAGAGGTTTGTTTCTGAATATGATTATTTTATATATTAAGACTGGTGAATGGGCTTTACGGTAAGATAAATGGGAGGTTTGACATCTGTTTAAACTCTGTGGGTTCAGTATTATGATAGCTCTGTCATGTGTTTAGCCTAGCTTAGCACATAGGCTGGGATCTAAGGGAAACTGCTAGGCTAGCTGAATCAAAAGTAGGAAAAAATACACCCTCAAACAACTCCAAAACTCTCTGATCTGCAGGACAATTGCAGGACAATATAACACAAAAAGCTGAATGAAAATAAAAAAGGAGTTAGATTACGTTTTCAGCTGATGAACCACGGGCGGAAGACGCTTGTTTTTTTAATGACGTAGCCTATTGAAACCACATAAATCAAGTTTAAGTATCAATTAGACTCGACTTAAAAAACGTTCAATTTTAAGGTTTACTTCCAGACTTGGCAGCTCTGTTGGGAAAGTTCTTATTAAAGCGTCACCACTCACAATAGTGCAAGCTGCAGTAGAGTTTGCTGTTACTCATCAGTTAAATATCTGTGGTAACGGATTGTTGGTCTATTCCTGTTTTGTTTATCATCAGAAGCTGATCTGAGTCCAGCTGTTATTTCCTGTTGTGACTCCTCAGATCAGTAGGTATTTCCTGGAGGTGTCCTCCTCCTCCTCCTCCTCCTCCTCCTGTCCCTCTCTTTCACTTTTGCTCTGTCTTTTTCTCTCCATTTCTGCCTCTCATACTTTTTCCTCCTTCTCGCTGCATCATATTTCAGTATATATATATATATATATATATGTGTGTGTGTGTGTGTGTCGTAGTAAATTCCTGCTCCAGTTATGGGGTGATTAGTCATATGGTATCAGTTTATTTTGCCAGCAATGGAAACTTCTGCCTGCCCCCAACTCCCTTCTCCCCTTCTCTCAGCTTTTCTTCTCGTATTTTTTTCTCATTAATTTCCTCCCTCCTTCATCCACCCCATTTGCTCTCATTTCATTGCCTCTCTTTCCTCCTCTCACCTTCCCCCTTTTCTTCCTCCTCATTGCGTTCTTTTCATTCCTCCTTTAATCTTCCAACTCCCTCCTCCTCATCACCTTTTCCAATCTTTACACCGCTCTCATTTCTTCTTTTTCTCTTCGCTTTTTTGCCATCATTTTCTATTTTGTCGCCACCTCCCTCTCGAATGTGATTCTTTTTTCTCTCCATGTTTATAGAGGATGACTAAATGGCCCTGCCCCTCCTAGCTAATAAAGAAAACATGCTCAGACTCAGGAGTTTTAGACTCTCCAATAAAAGCTGGTAAAAAAAAGAACATTGTATTAATTGAAATAAACTGTGATGTTTGCTGGTTGCATTAGGTCGACTGACCATGGCCGCTCTGATAAATATTCTACATGCATCTCGCAGTTGAACAGGCTTAATGTTGTGTCAATTAGAGAGGGAGATGGTTTGGGGAGAGATAAACCCACAGACAGACACAGCGGCCGGCCCAGTGTTTACATTTCGAGGCTACAGGTCTGATTATGGAGGAATGCGAGGACGTCTCGGTCATGTCAGCTTTGGATAACAGGGATTAGGGGTCGTTCAGAGCAAAACAGCAGGACTTAATGAAACACAGGCATCATTCCACACGGTTATTTGGAACTTGGTAAACTAATTGAGTAAATCCTGTGACTGTAAAATGGCTGCGTCTGTGGTTCGTTTGTTTTTCTGTGTCAGAACAGAGTTGATTTGTCATTAAAGTTGTTTTTTTTTTAGTTGGAACCACTGACATGAAGAAAGATGGCCGTCTCCACTTCCTCCCACTGTACAAATATGAAGCCAAAATATCCGGGATACGAGCACTGCCATCTTCCGCTGGGAAGGGGGAGGGGTTTATGAGCTATACTGCAGCCAGCCACTAGGGGGCAAATACACAGCTAATGATATTTACCTGTAGAAATCAGTGAAAAACACTAATAATGAGCCGTATGAGTCCACTGAACCAAATGATTTAACATGAAGGTCTTTTCACCCAAAATTCAAATTTCACCCTGCGCTGATAAAATAATAATGTAGAAGAAGAAGGAAAAGGTTAAAGCAGTTGTGGCTGTAATTATTACTGTGGGGGTGGGAAATAAACTCGTACACGGAGGGAGTTATAGTCACCAGAGCAGCGCAGCTAATGTTAAAATCACACCACCTCTCCTAGAGACACAAATGCAGTCTGAATGGTCATTAAAGACCATGAAAATAATGTAAAATCAAATACGGCACTAAATATTTCTCCTTCACTCAGCAGCACTGCGCTCATTTCAGTGTTCTCTGGAGGCCGGATCACAGCTGAATGAAACTGTGGTTTCACTTTCTAAAGAGTTGGAAAGGATTTGTTATGATGTATTTGTCCTTGAGACACGGACGTAGAAGAACGTGGAACCTGGAAAGCACCACGGATTTTGTTATCCAACAGTAAAGAGCATTACTCACATCACTCCAACGACAGCGTTTAGTCGAATTTGAAGGGTGACTGGCATGAAAATAATCACAAGAACAGAATTTTCAAAGCCAGTCAGGGATTTGGGGTCGTGTAAATGGGACGAGTTCAAGGTCCTGTGAATGTTTCAGGGTTTTGAAATGTAAATGCGTGCGAGTGATCGACGCCACTGGAAGGATGTAGATGGGGAACCAGCATGTGTGTGACTCCACAGGAAGCAGACATGGCATACTAAAGCTGCATCTCATTAACACAAGAGTGTGTGTGTCTGTGTGTCTGTGTGTGTGTGGAGGAGAGACCTGCCAAACAGGAGGACATCAATGCCAACAACAGACAAACACACACACAAACACACACTCGCTTCAGGGTTATTTCTCAAGGACGCAGACGCACACACCGCAGATGCTGCGTACGCTCGTGGGTGAATCTGTCTCCTATCAGCATGAGGCTGCTCAGACCTCCAACATGTCAATGAAAAAGTTGGGTTTTCTTCCCCTTTCAGCTGACAGAAATCTCCCAAACGGGCGTCTTGGAGGTTAAAGTTTGACTTTTTATACTTTAGCTGAACTACATTTCAGAAGCAGCGGTGTAGCACAGGTGCATTATGGGTACTTCAAGGTTTGAGAAGTGATTTTTTGAGATCAGGTTGAAAGTAGCAATAGCTGATATTATCTGCTAGGGTTTGATATCTTGAAGTAAAATTTGGACATTTTGGGGAATAGGGTTATTCACTCTCTTGCAAAGAGTTAGATGAGAACCTCTTCCATATCTGTATAGTAAATATAAAAGTACTGTCAGCAGCTGGCTAACTTAGCTTAGCATAAAGTCCTGGGAATGGGGAAACAGTGAGGCTGGCTCTGTCCAAAGGTAGAAAACTCTGCATACCAGCAACTTTAAGCTCAATAATTAATGTTATATCTTGTGTATTTTATCCGCACTAAAAAAAACAGGGATGGGATCCGGTAACTTCCTGGAGTTCTGGTTCTGGCCAAGAAATAGTTGGGTACATAAATTATACCTCTTTAACATCACCATGTTAGCATTAACACTATGAGAATGTTAGCATGCTGCCGTTAGCATTCAGCTCAAAGCTAAGTATGATTCTCCTAGATGCTGTACAACCCTAGTGTTGTTACCCGGAATAACCCCCCAACAATGGTTTTATACTACAGTTTTCACCCAATATTCAAAAATACATACAGTATTCTTCCTCTTCCCTGTATTTCTATTGATCATCTAGATAGTTTTGGTGTGTGTCTCAGTTTTGGAGATATCAGCTGTAGAGATGTCTGCCTTCTCTCCAATATAATGGAACTAGATGGCTCTTAGCTTGTGGAGCTCAAAGAGACAAAAAAACACAACATCAATGTCTCTTTCCAGAAATCATGACCCGGCTACTCAAGATAATCCACAGACCTTGTTGTGAGCAGTTTCATGGAGGAACTATTTTCTCTCTGTATCACTGCACAGAAGGAAACACACTACTCAGGACGAGAGGCTCGTGCCCATGATAGGGCAGAATGTAAACATTAATGAGCTGAGCCGTAACATTAGTTAGCTTAGTTAGCTAGCCTCTCATCCATGAGTAGATGCACGCCTCCTTCTGCGCAGTGATACAAAAAAAAAAAAAAGTTGTGGAAATGTTACATATTCATATCTTTACACAGTTGTGCCTGGGCAGGCACCCCAACTAGAGCCTATGTATGGGGATCGCTGCTTTCTCCACCTCCCGACATATGGTTTTAAAATAATTTAACGTTGCAAAGGAGAAGACAGAAGAGACTAAATGAGTGCTCTGCTTTCCATTTAAAAAAAACCCACATCTGTTTGGACTTCATGCCTTCAGGTGCATAGGTTGCATACGCTGTTACAGCAGCCTCTTCATTGTTATAGTCATAGTTCTTTCTTTTTCCTACTTTACCCACCATGGACAAGAGATTCCCCAGTCCAACGATGCTCTGTTTAACACCCCTGTAAATAACTCAGTTGATTAATCAGAGCACTTTATGCAGCATGTATTTGTGTTAGTTTAATCAGCATCAGATTGCCGCTGTAATCTGCCCACAGTCTTTGACATTGTGCTTACAGGGACACAGCGCTAAGAATAGAGAAGCTCGGAACAATAGAGCTGAACTTTGATGGTCCGTAATGATGCGTGAAAGGCAACCAATCACATGGCTGTTGTGTGCTGTGAAGCCATCACTGTGATGGAAAACTGTACTCTCTGCCTCAGCTGTAACAGCAAAGCTTCACTGTGGGAGGTCCATCTGTTCACTCCACTAATGTATGCATGGCAAAGTGCACAAGGTACTGAGACACAAGACGGCTAGACCATTAGAGTCTGTCTTGCTGTGCACTGTATTTTTTTTTTTTTTTTAAATATTGTTATAGTGTACTTACACTGCACCGGTGTATGAGCACGCTCTCTAGCTAGACTGCAGTGTTTCAAAGTGTTTCTCTTTTCTAATACGTGGCTCTTATCTAATAATATAAACATAAAAATCATGACAGGCTCTTGACACAACACTATGTAACGATGCTCGCATGCTCGAGCATGCCATCAGCTTTTCACCGCGAGAGTTGAGCCGCGAGATGCCAGAGTACGACCTGAGGCTGCTACGACGTGTGAAAATGTAACAAGAAATGTTGTCTCGCCATGATTAATGCATGATGTTCCCCCACCTCCACACTCAGCCTCCAGGTCAGAGAGAGAGAGAGAGTGTGTGTGTGTGTGTGTGTGTGTGTGTGTGCATTTGCTTTGGTAAACATCGCACATTTACTGGGACATAAGAGTAAATGGTGCCGTGATGGAACATATGGTGCAGTTGCTTCCTTTTTGTTTTCAACTTCATCTTCACTAATGAATTGGAGAACACCTTTACTAAATTCAAAACTTAGTTGTGAAGGAATTCCCTTCAACCATTTCACTATTAGTTAGTTTGTGTCCTCTCACTCAGTAAGTGTTAGCATTCTCATCCACGGTTCCTTGGGGTCAGACGAATCCAACATCGGTAAAGTGTGGGAACAAGTTAAGCACCTCACAGTCTGGGTGAGCATATGTCTATACTGTATATCTTAGTCCAATGGCAGACAACCTACATTATGTAGATTATACCCATAACACATTAACTTGGGCCGTATTATAAACCCTTTTCAGGAAGACAGCTTTAGATTTGGGGATGTCACAACACTGTATCACTTCTCATGACTTGTATTGTCCATCTTTAAAAATATTCATATCGGTTTGATATTAAGTCAAAGACATAACAAGTAAAACTGCACTTTACCACTAGGTGTCGCACGTGACTCAGCAGAGTAGAAAATAATAAGAGCTCATGAATGAAAGTGTAGCAGCACCACAATCGGGACAACTGTCACAACGGTATCTTTCTGGGGATAAAACATTAAGTCTCTACCATGCAGCTTTTCAGAGACATCGTCATTGTTACGACGTACTTTTATGTTGTATATGACATCGTCAACACAAGGAGTTTAATCACATTGTCATATTGTTTATTGCTAATGCAATACTACTTGGATTTAGCACCGTCGGCACAGCATGCTGATGATGATTTGCCAGAACGTCTCATAATGAAAAACGCCAGTTCACTTGGCTTGTGTCGAATGAAACCACTTTTTGTTCATACACCGGCAAAACGGACACCGACCCGAGCCTGCTCTGCAGTGCTCCAGTACTCTGCAGTTCACTCTGCTGATATTTAGATAGCTGAACAGTCAGTGTTCTGTGCCGAGGCTTGTTGACCTCAATGCAGCCTTTGATTCAACTGATCTACACTGATGAACAGTAAACATCCTGCTTTTAAAATAGACACCCTCATGTGTACATTCAATCTTTTATTTACTTGCTGTTAAAATGACACAACTCCCGACTATTAGTCCTTTTCTGCATTTATACTCTCACTGAAGGACACAGTGTTGACGTAACATAAGGTTATAATAACCCTAGTTCTATAAGCAGAGGCGGCGCCCTCTTCTGGACACTATGGGTTTTACTCTCCCCCAATCACGATCACGTATTCGCCCTCTGAAATTTGCATGAGCGTAGCCGGCCAATCAGGACGAGCCTACACAAAGACGTGGACAGTGTATAAAAGCGTCCGCTACCGTCTCATCCTGCCACCTCTTCAGCGAGCGGTGCAGGAGCTGCAGCAGGGTCTCATGGTAGAGGGCTCTACCTGTGCTTATAGAACAAAGGTTACAATAACATAACCCCACTTCCACCTGGCGATGACTGAGATAGGATTTAGGTGGGCTGTGGCGGTTACCCCGAGCTGGTCAGGTTCGGTATGGTGGGCCGACTTTGGTTGCAGCAGGTCGGTCATTTTTCGGGCTCCACCCACTGTACCCATAGAGTCCAGTAGAGGGCGGAGCCTGTGTCAGATACAACATTAAATTTCATTGCTATGCTGATGATAGTTGTGACTGTGAATGTTGTAGTATATGACGTAATAAAATGAAAGTTATCATTGTCTTATATATCAGCAAATCCAAACTTCTAATAAGTCTCCTTGATCATCCTGGATAAGATCACGCCTTTTCTCTGTTGTCGCATTTCTGAAAAGGCTTTTTCATGCTTTCACTTCCTTTAGGCTACATAACTGCACGGCTGAGTTTCTCTCCGTTTCAGAGAATCAACAGAGCTTTGATTTCCAGTAGATAGCACACGTGTTCAGATCCCAAATCAATTTAAATGCAACACTTCCGATCTAAATCTATGCCAGCCTCTAAAGCGAAAATATCGCCATCACTGTGAGGAGCATTCTGTCTAAACCTTTAGACCAGACCTTTATTCTTACAAATTAATAGCAGGAATAAATTAGGTTTTGGAGATTTCTTTGCAAACAGTGCATGCTCTTTCTTCTAGACACATTTCCTCTGCTATTTGTGTGACACCTCATAGATGCTGAGCTGAGAAAGCGATATGTGCAGAGCAATTATTCTAGTAATGCTGATGTCGTGGGCTATGAGAAGACAGCAGACGGTTGTGTTTAATGTTGACTTTGTGCAATGTCTGCATTATTTTTAATCCGCTTTTCCCACAACACTCCCATTCAACCCTGACTGCTCTCTGTGTGATGGTTTCTGCCCCTTTTTATTTTATTATTCTCTTCTATTTGCTTGACTGTTGCACCTCTAAAACTGACAGTTGGAGTCTTGGCTCACATTCTAAGTAGATGTCCTCACACTGGCTTGTACTCATTTTTGTTGGTGCCCTTTAACCCTTACAGCAGTTTGCCATCCCTTGGATATCTATTGTGTACAGGCAGTGATCTATAGAGGTCGTCTGTTGTCTGTTTGTGGAAGGTGATAGATCATTTAAAAGTGTTTGATAATTAACACTGTTTTTTAGGGAAGTAAGGTGTTGATAAATGGTGGGCTGGTGCATGGTGGTGAATAGGCACTGTATGTTTAGTAGATCTGAAGTGTTGCCTGTTTGCTGTGATTGGTTGGTGATTGGTGATCATGGCCTCTGTGTGTTCCTGTACACTATGACTCCCTTTTTGATTATCTGCCTGTGTGTGTGTGTGTGTGTGTGTGTGTGTGTGTGTGTGTGTGTGTGTGTGTGTGTGTGTGTGTGTGTGTGT
>JBBPCS010003887.1:0-11830 GCA_037974645.1 Hollardia meadi
CACACACACACACACACACACACACACACACACACACACACACACACACACACACACACACATATATATATATATAAGAGTGGAGGACTGTTGCTGAATGTTGACCTTTATGGAGAATGAACCATTTCTCATATGTTGAGCTTTGTTGTTGTCTTACAAAGAGCCAGACTGCTCCCTCATCTGCAACTAGACAGACACTTGAACTGCTTTTACCTGTACCAACTGTGCAAAACTGGCTGTTTGTGTTGTGTCTTTTTTTTTTGTATGTGTGTGTGTGTGTGTGTCAAATCATTGTAGAGACAGTTAGTAATGGCCCTTTTTACTACACAGCTTGACTGCCTGTTAATATTTGATAAATGTACGTTTGTGACTCTCCAGGAAGACTGATACGCAGCATGATGTGTTTGCATATAAGGTGTGTGTGTGTTAAAGCATGCCATGTGTGTTTTCTTTGTTTGGCTATGCCCTTGAAGGGTGAGGCCTTTAGCTAAAAAACAAAGAATTGAGGTACATGGACACACAGAAATGCACACATTGGTAGAGTAATAGCTGTGTGTGTGTTTGTGTGTGAGAGAGTGAAACACTCGATTGTCCCAGATTTAAGACAAAGGATGTGTAAGGCTGTACAGTAGATAAATCTATTTTTGATGAAGTGCTACTCACCAACCCTGTGTTCTCCTCTGCCTGCTTGTCTTTCCCTTTACAACCCGTGTGTGTGTGCGTGTCTGTGTGTCTGTGTGTTGTCGAAACCTTGAGTTTGTGCATATTTTTGTCATGCCAGTGTGATTTTCCCCCTTCATAATGACACATTTATATTTGTTAATAACCCTGACATACATTAACACATGGAGGCTTACATTAAATGCCTTGACACACAGATATGACCCCTGGCTAGATGAGCTCTGGGGGTACCCTGTGTGTGTCTGTGTGTGTGTCTGTGTGTCCTCCAGCTGGCATATATACGAGCTCTGTAGCCAGACAAAGAGCAGTGCTTGGGACCCGGTGCTCTGCCTGCGGAGGGTGGAGGAGGAGGATGAGGAGGGGGGAGTTCCTCCTGTCAGCCTTTGTGTCCTAATTGAAGTTTTTCTGCCTCTCAACCCTCCCGTCTTTCCTCCCCCATGCTGGTTAGGTTGGAGGTTGAAGGGGGGAGGAGTGGACCTGACGGGGGTTTGAGGGGAGGGTTTCATATCAGGCTTTGTTGCCACTGGCATGATGCCTGTCTCTAATGTAGCACATGCGTTCATAAACAGATAGTTGGGCCTGATGAGAAGAAAGGGCGCTGTGTGGTGATGCTGTGAGCTGTGTCTCTGGGAACAGGACGCAACAGGAGGGCTAATGTTCTAAACAAGCTAATGTGCCCATTAAAACCTGACAGAGATGATTTGAAAATTAATAAAGCAGACTATGAAATTGCCAAAATGTTGATTTGTTTGCTTCCCTTCCATTGTAACCTAATTTCTGTATGTTGGTGTTTTAAAAAACTGCTCATGACATTGTCTTAATGCAGATATTGCCAGATACTGTAAAACACATTTGGTTGAGGTTGACTTTAAACATTGATTGAAACCTTTTATTATATGATTTAATATCTCAGAATATATGTAGAGAAGAAGTGTAACTATTAGGCCCGAATGATTTGATGAAAATACTGGTGGTGTACATAGTACGAAGCACGATGCGTTGGTACTAAGCCTAATCAAAAGCTCCACAGTTGACACATACACACACACACACACACACACGGTCATGCTCATATAGTCTCTCTTTCATGTTCTTCCAGTGTGTGTGTGTGTGTGTGTGTGTGTGTGTAGATTAGGGAGGGGGGGGGGCATGTGGCCATGGGAACAGGCGACGGGTGTAGCTTAAAACGTGACACAAGTTCTAACTGAATGACTGACTCTGTTTCACACACAGCAGCTCATTGTCGTGTGTGGCAGTCAGGCATCAGTGATCTTGAGCTGATCATTTTGCGCGTTTCCTACCATCACGCTTCAGAAGCCCGCAAGCAGCACACAGCAACACATCAGACCAATCCTCAAGAGAGGGCAAGCAAATCTATCAAATCTATATATAGAGAGAGTATGTTTTAGAAATTTAAATAAATATGACCGCGATTGCATTTTCATTTTTATTATACTGCCTCCTGGGTTTTCTGTGTTAGTACAGAGCTGGACCAAAAAGTGGAAAAGTGCTCTAAAAGTCTTGAATTTGAAACTTGAATTCAAGTCAGTTTTAAAGAATCAGGGAAATGGTGCTCCTGGTCAATGGTTTTGCCTCTAACTTATTGCTTTTTTCTACGGAAATACCTATATATACAGTATATTGTGGTAGTGTTTATGGTCGTTTGTAGCGTTAAAGTTGCCTTTGCCTGTTTATGTTGTTGTTATTATTTGTTACAACAAAGTTTTATGCTGCCTCCTTGGTAGGTTATCTCCTGAAAAAAAGAGATAACCTACCAGCATATACCAGTGATACTTACCTGGTCAGATAAAGACAACGTAAAATAGAAGAAAAGCAGTGAGGCGATGATGGAGAATCTAAGCTTAAGAGTCAGGGTTTTTTAAAAGGCACTTTAGAAGATGGCAAAGTAGCGCAGTGGAGTTGACACACTGCAACAAGGAGCTGTTCACTAAAACACAGGAAGGGACAGATAGTGAAAGCAACTTTGGCATTTATTCAATGACGGAACCTAAAAGGAGAAGAGCCGAGACACAGAGAATCCGTCAGTTAATTCACATTTAACACAAGCCTCTTTGGTACACAGTCGTTATGCATCGCTTGTAAATTCCTGCCTCTGAGAGACAGAGGGAGAGAGAGAGAGGGTGAGGAGCTATTCGCGCAGAATCTAGAGACAAGAGAGAGAGAGAGAGAGGAGGATGGGAGTGAGCGAGCAAGCCAAAGAGAGAGAGGGAGTGCTTCTCTCTTCCCCTAGCAACGGTTGGCAGTGGTCGTCTCCAGCCTGTTGTTTTCTCTCTCTCTGTCACACACACCGCTCACTCATACACTCTTTCTTCGGCTCGCTCGCCCGTCTGCCTGTTGGACCCTTGAGTGTCTTTTGACATTTTTTTCCCCCAAATGAGTCTTTTTGCTTCTTCCTGCGAGATGAAGGCTGTTTTTCAAGGATAAGGAAAAGAAAAGAGGCAACGCAAAAATCTGCACCAGAAAAGGACGGCAGAAATAAGAGAGAAGCAGAGTGACTGAGATAGGGAGAGAAAAGGAGGATGGAGCCCCTCAGTGCTCGTGGTCTGCCCCGGCTGTCCTGGATTGACACCCTCTACAGCAGTACGTATCCCTCCATCCTTCTATTTACTCCTCTGCACACATCGCTTCCCATTTATCTCCACTCTCGTCTTTACCTCATGCCATTTTACCCAGCAACCCCCCTCCTTCTACATCTCATGGGCTGCCTGTTTGTGTTACAACCAGAGCTACATGCACACCGAGAGCACTTTGCTTTTTCTCTGGACTTCCAATTAGTGGGCATCACTGTGGCTGTCCATAACAAGACGTCAACCCCCAACACACAATCTCGCCCGCGCCTCTGTTCCCCATAGTGGTAATCACTTGTGTCTGCTGTTGTTTTGCACAGAGACCAGGGAAAGCCTGGAGAAATCTAGTATGGGAGAGTGTGAGTCATGCTCGCATCCTGGAGTTAGAACTTTATGTTCCAACCTATCGAGGACACAAGCTGTCTGATGTTGAATTTTTAATCTGCTCTTTATTGTGGTCTTCATGCTGTGCTGGAGACACAGTCTGACATGTCATACTGTACGCTGGGTCTCTTTGGCACTCTTCAGATCAGGTGCTAGAAGCGCTTTCAGGTTCCTATAAGAAACAATAAGGAGTTAGAAACAATTCCCTTTGCTTTTCCTCCTAAATTATCAAGACCTTGATTTTTTTTTCTGCATATAAATGCTACTTTTTCTATAAATGGAATATCTTAATGAGGATGATTTACACAGAGCAGAACATGAGCGATGTTGTTTCTCACTTTAATTCAGAGCGGTGAGTGTATACCAGTTTGCAGCGATTATACACATCCCATCAGGCGTGATTCCCTGTTTATGTGTGTTGTTGAGATGGTGTGTGTGTGTGTGTTGGGAGTTTTGGGCACATGACACAGCCTTTTGGGATTTGCTCTGCTGTGTCACCATTGTTATCATGCCTTAATCTGCAGAGAGGGAGTGAATAGGAGAGGAACAGGGAGACAGAGTGGTGGTGTTTGGGATTTTGATGATGCAGAACAGAAAGAAAGAAAACGTGTCGTTGGAAGTGTATTTGGTGGGCAGCTGTTAGTTCTTCAGTGAGGTCTAGGGACTGTCACAAAGACACTGAAGGCAGCTACATGGTGTTACAATGTTATTATCACACTGTAAAGTCATCTGCCTTTTTATTTGATTTATTACAAATAAACATAAGTGTATGATTTTGTAAATTCGTATGTCTGTAACTAAACATTCATCTTTTTGCTGAATGTGATGTGAAAATGAATACTTGCAAGATAAACATGTGGTGTGACAGTTGAGCTACATATATTTAGTTTGATGGTGATTAGCTGTTATACTTTACTAGAAAGAGTTTAAAAGAATAGTTTGACACAGTTTTAGTTGCCAATCCACTTGTCCTAGAAGATTTCATCATCCCGAAATGGGAGAAAACCTGGTCAAATATCTGTGTTTACAAACAATTCCCAAAGACTGCTGATGCTGTGCATCACCAGTCCAAAGTATGACAATGAGACTCAAGAATCAGTTTTCTCCAGAATCGCTTCACCTTTAATACAATTCAAATTGTGCTTGTGTTTACAGAGAAAGCTAAGTGAATTTTTGCCTCACTCACTCAAGTTTGACTGCGGGATAATTTGTGTTTATTTACCACAAACAACCAGAATACCTTATATTAGCCATAAGCTACTGAGCAATGACAGGCACGGAGGGTGTGTGTGTCTGTGTTTGTGTAAGTCGCTGACTTAACTCTGCACTCACCAGAGACTCTGGTTATTTTCCTGCAGTCTCTTCATTTTCCCTCCTCTCTGTACATTTATGAAGTAAAGTACATTTCCCCCAAGTCAGCAGTCAACAAGGATGAAGAGAGACTAATTACAGTAGCCTACACAACATTATCGCTCTCTGCTGCAGTCAGGTGGAGAAACAAGAGTGAACATAAATATACTTTTTAATAGTTCAAAAATAGTAAACTTTGAGCTTTCCTCCTGCTTGAATCATAGCAGAATCTGCTTGAGCTTAGCATAAAGACACATAACAGTTAGACCCACAGGCAAACATGCTAGCAGATTAGCTAAATAGCGGCAGTGCTAGTGTGGCTAACGCCGTTATTCCTGTGACCCTTGTGTTGTCAGTCATAGACATTGAGAGTCTGCCCTTCCTGTCTTTATGCTAAGCTAAGCTAATCGCACACTGGCTCTAGCTTTGTATTTAATGTGAAGACATGAGGCAGTATGAATCTTATCATCCAACTCACTTAAAAAAAATATGTATGTGTAGTGTATTACCCAAAATGTCCAACTATTTCTTTAAACTGTCAAGGTTTTCTTTGTCTGATGTTATGGCAGTGTTTTAGAATGATGGACTCTTCATTAAAACAATCATTTTCTAGTACCGGTTATTGCATAAAGCACTGAATACTCATTGCATGCATTAGTCCACTTTTCAAAAATGGATCAGGTCAGTGAAACTGGATGATAATGAATGTAGATCACAGGGGACTGTATTGTCTGTGTACTATTTTAATATTGCTATTTTGGTTCTGGCATTGCTCTGACCATGAAACAGAATACCTCATAACTTAACACCTAATGCGCTTTAACACATTTGAAATTCTGTGCGAGGCTGGATGTGCACAATAGAAGATAGACTAGTGACATTACAACAGGCTCAATCGAGGCTTTACTGAGAGCTCTTTAGGGGGAAAAGGGCAAAATCCTTGTATGCACCTGTCATTTCATCATCCTTTTGCTTTCACACTCTTCTTTATCTTATACGTAACGTGTCTGTATTGCATAAGTAAATTGGTATGTCAGGGGCTGCTGAACTGACCTCCTTCCTCCACTCAGGAGAATAAAAATACACCATCACTTTTGTGACATTTTCGAGAGCTAATGTTAAGCACAGTCCCTAAGTACCACTACTCTGACCCTGAAACAGCCTATTAGTTATAGCTCATCAGTACATAGCAGACCTAGCTGTGGAATATGACTCATACCTGGTTGTTAATGTTGTGTGATGACCCAGGCCCACCCTTCCTATCATGCAGTGGATTACCAAACATGAGGCTGTAACTGCATCCTTTCTATTTAGGCACTGAGTTAATGGCTCTATGTGACCACATCCTTAACTCCCTGAGTAAAGTGGGGAGTGGATGCTCAAAGCCACAGCTGCCTTGTTACCCCAAGAGGCTTCCTGTTCAGCTCCACTGTTTGGCCACAGCTGATCAAGACAACATTTCCTCTAGCTTTTCTATTCCAGTGCATCTTGTCATCATCTTTGTTGTACACACACCAGCTTTGGAAGGTCAAAAAACACACATATAGGCATGTGCATACAAAACGACAGAATAAAATAATTACAAAAAATAACAGCTGCGCATGCTTGCAGAGCAGTATGCGTTCACATGTATACACAAAACACACTCCCATACAAAATCACTGGCCCAGACCTCTCATTAGTCATCCTCCGCCCCATTTGTCCAGGCAGCAGCGTAAGTGGTCGACTCCCAGATGGATATTAGTGTTTTTGTGTGTGTGCGAGAATGTGCATGTCAGTTATAAATACTTCAACACAACCCTCTTATCTCCCCTCTTATCCTTTCCTTTTTCCACCTCTCTTTTGTCTTTCTTCTTCTCTTGATCTAAGTAGTTCCTAATTTTTTGAGTATGTGTTTCCCAGATACTCACAAATTTTATCAGTTTTATGAAATTCTGGAGCAGTGTATTTTTTTTTTACACCCATGATCTGATTATAGAAGCATTTTGGTGGTGCCATTGTCTCAATTTTCTGTCTTAAACCAGTTTATGTCAGTCCTGCATTGGGTATCATATTTCTTTTTCTTCAGAGTACATCCGAAGTTGTCTCAAACAGCTGTACAATTTTTCCTTCACTGATAAAAAAATAGGTTGATTTGTCTTTGTCCATTGACTGATATATTGTGCTGATGTGTTGGACATGTTTTTTTTCTTTTGGAATATCAAATGGGAAAGACTGTTCCCGCTCTCAACATACATGTGATAATTCAAGGGCACATTTGCTTCCAAGCCCATAATTTCTGTACTTAAACTGCAGTGCTGTTGCCATCTCCGCAGCCAGAGTGACAGACTGACTCTGACTTCTGACTCTTGCAGCCTGTGCTGTAACATTCAGAGAATTAGCCAGAGTCCTGTCTAGCTTGCTTCAGTGCCAAGTGATGCTAAAGCGACATCAAAGGAAAGCTAGATTATGTAATAGCCAAAATATGGGCATTTTGGCATGGCAGAGCCAAGGTGGCACGTGCACACGCACACATACACATATGTCAAAATGATTTTCTCTAATCCGAGTCACAGTGAGGGAGGCTTGAATATGTGTGCAGCTCTGAGGGAGCATTAAAAATAAATCTATCCTCATTTCTGTACATCCTATCAGTGTATTGGTACTTGGGTACTTAAGTTCAGCTCAGCAAACCATGCTAAAATATCAATGTGTGAGTCAGGGGAGGGTGTTTACTAGTTTGTAAAGGGTTAATATGTGCTGTATAATCCCTACTTTCTGTTGCTAGTATTTGCAGATAGTAATATGGAATTATGTGTTTCTGGTGAGAAGTAATCCACTGTCTTTGTGCTATCCAGCTAGTGCACTCTAATCACAAACTGTAGGAAAACATGAGTGTGTGTTGACTCATAGGTCAAATCAAATCCAAATTTGGGCAACAGAGTTTGTCGAGTTTGGAGTTGATGTGAGACAAACAAGCAGTAACCACCATGGATAAACACTAAAGCGTAAGGTGCTTGTCCATCAAGGCAAACATTCTTCCAAACAAATACATCTCTATCATCTTATTGGAGCCAAAAATCTGGATGCACATAAAAGAAAATTCCCTTAGCTATTAAAAACCTGAATTCCTGTGGAAAAGCACAAGTTAGAATCCCTTTATTTGTGTTATGATGAGACACTGATGCATCATTCATCCATTGCTGGCACTGTTGGAGAGTTAAAAAGTTGTTTAATGTGACATTTAGTCACATTAAAACAATTTAATAAAAAGATTGCGTTGCACAGATGCTAACAGTTTTTGGGTTATGCCTCTACATTTCACCACACTCTGACAGGTTCCCCTGGCTGTCAAATCTTTGCTCCGGTTCCCCTCTGCAGCTGTAATGGATGGAGCTGGCTAGCTGCTCCTGGCTGATTTCAATCCAGTCCCAGTTCTGTCTTTAAGTGTTTAATGTTAGTAGTTAGTTGGCTGTCACATGGCCTGCTTCAGCAAACAGGGGCACAAGAGAGTGATTCTGGATGGCTTCCCAGCAGAGTGTTGTAAGGGGAGTTTAATACAACTAGGGATGTCTCATTAATCACACCCTACAAAATCTATTTTGACCCAACCACCCACTTCTCTCCCCCTCAGTCTCTCTCAGTCTCACTCTGTTTGAATAGCCAGTGGCGCTACTCTCAGTGCCAGCAGAAACAAGTCCAGATCAATGGGATCCGAAAGTGTTTCCAAACATGTCATTTATGGCCTAACCACAGAGAAGAACACTACACAAAGGCAAAGTCCACTTGAACCTCTGGTTCACTATGAAGAGGCCACTTTGTTATTGCTGGTAGAATCACAGTGTCAATTTATTTTATCTTAAGATATCAGTGTCATTGAGTAAAAAGTATTGAAGGGAAGTAGGAGTCAATCGTGCAGCAGCATGGATGACAACTCTTACTCGCATATGATCTTTGTGTTTGATGGAAAACATGACACCCAGATGAAACAAACTCCCTCTCTCTCTACATTTGGACGATTCTAAATGCTTGATCATACCATCATTAATCAATTAATTGCACTACTGCTGCAGCTGCAGTATAGTCACTTTAAAACAACCACTCTGTCTGTCCACTAAATGTGCAGACAGAGTAAGAATTTGCTTTTCAGGGATGAAAATCTGTTGTGTAATTGAATCTGTCCTGTACGTCAAGTCTTGAATCATTGTCTTCCCCCTGTACAAGCTCCTCCATTATCCTGATCAATAGATGAAGTTGTTCCTTCCTCTTACTGTTCTGTAGCTATAGAAACAGACATTTAAATCTGTCCTCTCACACACATGAGCGGGAGACAGTATCTGAGTCAGCCTGAAGCAGTGCTGTTATGTAATACCGTCATCATTTCTACTGCCTCTTCCATGCCATTCATCTCTGCTTTGTGTTCAAGCATCTTCCTCCTTTTGGGCCTGTTAAGGGGTTAATCCTTACATAATCGGCTTTATATTTGCTTCTCCAAAACAGCCAGGGAACAGTTGCTGGAACCAAATGCTCAGTGCTTTGAGTGTGACGGAGAGAGAAAGACTGGAAGTACTGATGGAAAAAAAATTTTTTTTAACTGATGCTCTTATTAAGCAAGACCTAAAATCTCACCTTAAACAACAGATACCACCCCATTAAAGGTAATTTTACTAGTGTACCATAGATATTAAGGACCATATCAGGATCCATTTCCTTATATATATATATATATATATATATATATATAAATTTTTATTTTGTTTTTTGTTTTTTTAAAAAGCCCAGGAAATATTCTGTGCTCTGGTGTTGTCATTTATCCACCCAAAGGAAGGGAGAATTGGTAAAATTAGGTGTAAAAAACAAAGTGTTAAACATTACTACGAAGTACACTTCACTGGAATAATTTTATAGATTTTTTAGCTGTTAGTCTGTAGAATTAATAACCTGACTCAGGCACATATGGGCCAACAATTTCATACCATACAGCATACAGATTTGGAGTGAAGGAGAGATTTGGCACCAAGTTGTAACATTAACTTAGCTGCTTGCACCTCCTGTTGGGGTTATATTGTGTGCCTCGGCCGCCTGGGTTCATTCAGTGACAACCCTTTGAATAATAGATAAAGTTTTTGTTGTTCACACACAGTAAATACACCAGAGCAAAGACCTTATCTATTATTGGGGCTAAATGATTTGAGGAGAATCTCCAAATTCTGAATTTCTGACTTATCTTGCAATTGTGATATAAATTCCAGACTACATATTTTATTTTAATAAGGATGAACTGGCATGATATGATATCTGACAGAAAACATTCTGACAACCTATAGAGGATAATGCTAACAGATCTGTACCTCAGCTCTTTGAGCTAATGTAATGAACTAAGTTTGAGCATATGTTATACATCTCATGTTATCTTTCCATAATAATTTGTTAAGAAAATATCTTGGTGATTCTATATTTACAAGAGCGTAAAAATCCTTCTTGTAAAGAAAAACAATCAAATTAGCTGATAACGCTAGCTGTCTGAAATCCGACTAGCTTGATTGTTTACCTGGACAAAAACTCCAGCATGTACACTGTCCACTTTATCTTTCAAATATCACATAATAGAATTTCTTATATTTCTTATTTACTGTACATACAAGTACAGTAAATAGTTAAGACACTGAGAGTCGGAGAGAAAGCTAACCAGATATTGGTCAACTCGCAGACTTAACAGCTACAGCTGCTAAAATTAGCTAGCGTTAGTTATAATTTATCCAGCAGGTAAGATTTTCATCTTTTGCTGTGCATTGTTGATAATGGAGGTACAGTATGTTGCCAACAACACAGTACCTGACAACATGATAGGAATGGAGCTGGATCACATTAAGTACATTTTATGGTTGTGAAACAGTCGCAGATTGGTTATGTTTAGGCACAAAATTTCTTGGTTAGGTTTTGGAAAATATTATGGTTTCAGCAAGAAGTAATTTTAATTTTGTAATCAAGTAAGTTAAGTAAAATATAAGTTATATTAATATACTTATAATAAATATGTATGTAAATACCACTGATCAAGGGATAAGTGTGGAGGGTGGGTGGGTCTTACACAGAATTTTCACAGAGGAAATTGGGGTTTGATTCCCATGTAGAGCTAAGCTCTCTTAACCCAAAGTACGATTTCTGTATCCCGCGATTGTCACAGCAAGGAGAAATACAAATCTACCGTGTGTAGAACCAATCACATTGCGATCTTTGCATACTAATTAGGTCGAGTTAACGTGTCGTGGCCCTGAAACACGGCCACAACCATAGCTCTGATAATGGAGCTCTTACTCTTTGATGATTTTAAATTGTGCTTTTGATATAAAAACAAATAGTTCAGCTCTAGGTCATCCTTCACCACAGAACAAGTGTTATGTGTTTCTTAAATGGCTGTTTGTTCACTTGTGTTTCTCTGTGTGTGCTTTTGTCACAAAAATGTTGTTGTCTGTTTGACCCCAAATTAACTGTGCAGCCAGTATTTTGCATAGAAATGGAGGACTTATGGAAACATAACAGCAGAAGCTTTTTTTTTTGGCTTATTCACAGCAATCACTGGTTTAAGCTGAGCTGTAATCTAGCTTTAATACCTCAAATAACAGTGTTAGCTATATTCTTCTTTTATTGCCACATATCTTGCCATCTTTACGTGGGTGAAGCTCTGAAAATCCTTTGTGCTTGATGTTAGAGGGTGTGTCATGTGTCTGAGTGTGTTTGTGTTCTGTGAGTCTGTGGGGATCTTCACCATGTCCTGTGTGTGTGTGTGTGTGTGTGTGTGTGTGTGTGTGTGTGTGTGTGTGTGTGTGTGTGTGTGTGTGTGTGTG
>JBBPCS010003888.1:0-11829 GCA_037974645.1 Hollardia meadi
CATGTCCCATCTGCTAACATGGAGGGGGAGGGGTTTATGACCTATACTGCAGCCAGCCACCAGGGGGCCATCCAGATTTTTATGTATACCACACTGAAATATCAGGCAACTCTTCGTCTGACCATTTTTTTGTCATACTGTGAGACGTGTAAGCGATTCTAAGAAAGTATCTATACCTACATTCATAATTTGGTTAGGGTACGAAATTATGTGGATTTCGAGGGAAATATCCGTCCCAAATAATTTCTTGGACTGGCAGCCAAAAAGTTCTAATTTTAGGGCACAACCACATAAGCTCTTTTTTACATTTCAGACATAATGAAGCGCTCATAGAATCACAGTTACATCGGTAGTACGTCGAGTTACATGTAGTCTGTAAAGGCTTGTAAGATTTGTTAGAACGTGTATTTTTCTTTCTAACTACATCTTTAACTGAATACCCAGTTTGTTTTCATGCATGGTTTTATTGAGGTTGTGACTTCACTGAACAATATTTCATCCACTTTCACGTTTGCTTGGAATATGTTGCCCAACTGTGACAAATTTTAGTTACCTCGAAATAAGTTTAATAATCTAATTCGAATTGAGCTTGACAATATTATTTATTTTAAAACAAACAAAATCTGTTTTGTTTTTTTCTCTTCATCTTCCAGTTTCGCTCGTACTGAGTCATCTGCTCGCCTTTCCTTTGTCTCGTCCACCATGTTAATGCTGCTCAAACTGCCTCAATCCTGATTAACTCTTTGTCATGGCAACCCTGACAGTGTCAGTTTTTGAGCAAATACAAATAGCATGTAGGCCACGTGCCTCGGGATCTAAATTTGTAGCACAGTATGCTGCACAGATCACAGCACGAGCACGGCTGTTAGCCCGGATCCCCGCTGGTGGCCCCGAGAGCGCTCGATGGTTATTACATCCAGCAGTGCAGCAGTGTTTTTGTTTGTTTGTTCTGTTTAGTTGTTCTCAGGATTGTTTTTGGGGCATTTTTCACTTCATGTCGTCAAGAGGCAGAAAGTGGGGGGAGAGAGAGAGGAGAATAACATGCAACAAAGGTCCCCTGGCTGGATTTGTACCGGGGACTTTGTGGTTTTTTAGCATCGTAACGCCCCACGATCTTCAACTGTTCAAGAGAATAAACAACACACTGACAACTCTGTTCTTGGAGCCTCAGCAGTTCTGATTTGTCCTGAATGTCAAACTAACTGTTCAGGGTGTATCACGATGATAGCTTGACATTATGTTCAAGAGATATTTTGTGTACAAAAGGGACATTTCAGTGTGAGTTCGGCGCTGGAAGAAAGCTCTTGGAAATCGAGGGGTTCATTCTCCGAGGAGTGTGAATATCGTGTCCATCGGCTCGATAAATGGTTAATCTAGATTTTGAGCTAGAGACAAACACAGAAAATAAGTCCAAGCTTTAGGATTCATCCGTCAGCCACAGATGGCTGGAAGATGCAGACTGTGTGTTCTGCAGGGAGCTTCAGGACTTTAAGCCACAACATGGACCTTCTGACAGCAGCCATCAGAGAAACTGGACCATGGAACAGACGAGCAGAACTTCTGACATTGCAGAAGTCCTACCGATTGTCCGAGGGCCAGATCGATGATCATTCAGCTGACTGATCAGGCCTGAAACTGCTCATCAATATGGCAGAAATTCAGAGCAGTTGTAAAATTAGACAGAGAGTGACCAAGTCAGGGCTAAAATCAGGCCAATTCAGAATACTGTCTGTCCGGCTTTGGGAATAATCCTCTGGGTATCATGAATATATATATATATATTTTTTGTACCCGTGTCCAGTCTGGACTTGGACGGACCAACCGACTGACTCACATATACTTTTTTGCTCCACTGATAGGAAGGAAAAAAACTGTTTTTGGCTTTGATTTCTATCTGAAAACAGAGAGAAAGGGTGAAAATCTCTGGGGACAAATACAGGATCGTTATCCAACTCAACAGAGCTCTGTGTCCTGAAGTTGAACCTCCCTATAGTCTCGCTCTTAAAGCGCTGCCTGATTGTTTGTGCCACAGGCAGCAGTGTCTGCAGTTTGTGTGCTTATTCTTAGCCAACTTACTACGTACACGCTCCAGTTTTCTTTCACTTACATTCCTTTATTCTTTTGTAAAAGAGATTATATTAAGGAGGTGAGACAGTGTGCAGGATGGGATACAAACCCATCCACTCATAATCCTCCAGGATTACAACGTCGCAGAAGGATTTAAGTTTCATTTCAGTTAAGTAATGTGTAAGAAAATGCCCTGTTCAAATATTATCTGGCAAAGAATTTGTTGCAACTTTTAATATTCTCCTAAATGTGAAAAATGTCAGAGGTTCCCAAGTTTGAAAAAAACATCGTTATTTATAGATTATCAACAAGAAGCAGCCTAATTTACAGTTTAGCATCTCATTACAGTTTATTAATTAGACGGATAACACTGTTTAATGAAGCAGAGATTTAATTAAAAATATCCCGTGTGCAGAGTTTGAGTGTTGACACATTTTTACAATAATTTAATTCCTAACACTGTAAGAGGAAGAATCTGTTAGAGCAAAAAGCTATTAATATTTATTTTATAAGAGAGACTGAATGGATTAATTAAATCTGGATTGTATATGACTGCATGAGCCTAGTTAGATGCAAAAAAAAGGAACAATTATAGCATCTATCATGGTTCAATCTTCAGATCATCGTCGTCTACAACAAAATAGATTATTAAATCAAAAACATTCATTAATGAAACTATCTTTGCTTCTTTTGCAGGCTACAATTATTGTCAAATTTACGAGTACTAAAGAAAATCAAACTCAATAAAGAACAGCAGCTCTCACCTGTGCAACTAAAGCTCCTCTACATTTTATTTAGACATTTATTTCTTCTTTGTTTATTTTTTTTTTTTTGCCTTATGCAACTGGATTGCACTGAACTCGACCACACAGTTCATATTAATTTAGCACCATAAGTTTTTTTGTTTTTTTTTTACCATCTCACAGTTACAAAACTTTGCACAACATGCAGCATGTTGTAGGAAATTGAAATGGCTTTACGTAATGCATTAAACAGGGGTTCTCAGCCTTGACAAATGACATTGAACTGATATTACCACATTCAAAACGCTGTGCTTTCGGCACAGCATCACTGCCTGCCGGAATGAATCCACTTCGTGCTTTGGAGCTTTTACTGACACATGATTGTTGTCCCACATCACTTTTTTTGTTTCAAAAACCACGTTGTGCCACTGCATCTGAGGGAATGTTAGCTGCAGCAGAACACGTTCATCTGATGACTATCGAACGTAACCGGCCTTTGAAATTACTGAAATGATTCTGCATTCGCTGCATTCAAAACATTCAAAAAAAGACAAACAGTATAAAAACATTAAAAGAACAGAAACCTCTTTTGTAATCTCTTATTTTTTTATTTGATGTTTTCAGGTTATGTCTGCAGCGTTTCTATGACTGTTAATATACAAGCCGTGTGAACAGGTGGACCTGAGCAGCCTCCTGTGTCGTCTTGTCGTGAATCACGTCGTTGAGGTGATCCGCCACAGCCTCCGTCACGCCGTCTGACCTCAGATCAACTACCTGCCACTCAGTAATGAACGAGCTGTCCTGAATCTCTCACAGACTCAACACTGAAACCTGCCGTCACAGCTGCCGTCTCTCATGTCCTGATAATGATGTGAACTGACATTTTTAAACCTGTCTGTTAGCAGGATTTGACTCAGGTCACAGGAATCAGCTGATTAGATTTTGGGCAGTGGATCCAGGATTATGTCCGTTACGGGCCAAACCTCTTAATGTTGCATTCACATGCTCGTGGGAAAGTCCAACATATGGGACTTGTTACTGGGCTGAGTTGTATTTCTGTGTATTTCGTTTTGCAGGAGGATAATGAGGCCATATTTTGGATCATCCCGTTCTCATCCCCAGCTCGTCGGATGTCGATGTTTTGTCATGGCCCCTCGGGTCTCAACGTCACCGATGTTTTGCGCCTTGACTTAACTAAAGTAATACAGACCTTGTGCATCAGGATGAGACGTTTGGGGCATCGCCCAGATGTGCTAAAGGGAAGCTTAGGGTATCTTGCACGTCTGGATAAAATAGGATGAGAACAGGTTGGACTAATTGCTACTGGTCACTGAAAAGGAATTCATGGCCGATAATATCACAGAACTAAAGTTTTAGTTTCCACGCGAAGCGAAGACGAGAATTTGCTCACGTGATTCTCTAATTTCGCGCACATGTTATCATGTCTTTAACCCAAACCGTGAGCTTTTCCTGAACTTATAACCAAGTGTAGTTTTTACACCTACACCTAAACAAACTGCCACCATGCGACTTTGACAGTGGGTTTCCTGCAAGTCCAGCAGTCATGAAATGTGGACGGCGTTAAATGACCTGCAAGAAATAAAATGCGTGACATTTTTTTCCTGTTTTTTGGGATGAAAATCCAAAATTCTGACTACAAAGAAGAGCTCAGAAGTAATAATTCTCATCTGTTTCAACAGGTTAAATCATGTTATACTCTTTTAACTTCGTGTTAAATAAGAAGGTGAAAGAGGAAGTGGACTGATTGATGTAGCCACACTGTCGTCTTCCTTTAATGCTTCAGATGACTCAACATTGATTAAAAAGAGAATCCATTCTCCTCCTCCTCCTCCTCCTCCTCCTCCTCCTCTCTGTCTCTTCTGGCCTCCCCACCCCTTGTACTTTTGTTTTCTTTACCCTCCCCCTCTCTCTCTCTTTAACATCATCATCCTCTCCTTCCCCCTTGTCTCCCCCCCTCTCTCAATCCAGTCACTCCATCACTGCTCAGAGACGATATCGGAGGACAGGTTATGTGGTGTTAGATTCTGAAAAACTGCAGCTTGTGATTTATCTTTTTGTTTGAAAGTGAACTCACAGAATCACCTGTAGAAGAAACAGAAACATAAACGATGCAAAATTAAAAGAAAATTAATAGAAAAATTCTCTTTCCAGCTGTTTAATTTTCACTTTTTCCTCTTTGTTGAACCTTAAACAAACGTCACCGTCTTCATCAGCAGGCAGGCGCATGATACAGTGTGCTTCGTCGTACCCTCCTCCTCCTCCTCTTCCATATTCTTCCACCATCCCCAGCTCCCTCCTGCTACGTCCCGCCCTCGCCACGTTGCCATGGCAATGTGCCGGTCTGCCACGCTATCTGCTCTGCCCTCTCCTCCAGATGGGCTCCCTTTTGTTGTGTGTCTGCCTGTTCGTGTGTGTGTGTGTGTGTGCAGAAACACATTTCTTCACCTCACTCTCTTCTTCTTCTTCTTCTTCTTCTTCTTCTTCTTCTTCTTCCAAGACACTCACAGACGGCTGCTCGGCCGGTCAGTGAATGCACCACAAACTACTGTACTTATATTATGTGTTGCTTCAATATGTGATGGATAATTAATAGTGTAATAGTCAATACACTATACTGTTGCAGAAAATAAATACAGAAACAGAGGAAAGAAATAGTTCCTTTACATTTTGAATCTATTCTCTCTTGTTCTTCATCTTATGGGTGTTTGTGTTGTTGTGTTGCTTTGAGGTTGTTTTTTTTAAGCATCCATTGATTGACAGTTTTGTTTTTTAATTAAATGTTTTGAGGGGTGAATTGTAATGACGTTGGCGACTTTTCATCTTGCGCCACCTGCAGGTGAAATTATTCAGTTATGCTGTAAAATATCTCAGCGTCCACTGAGGATCATTGTGAGCATGTTAGCGGTATTGCTAACATGAAACATAAGCTTAGTTTTGGTCTTGTTGTGTATTTTACATCTTTATTTGTTGTTGTGGCCAAAAGAAAAAAAAATCAATTAATGCAGGTTTTAAAAAAGTTTTTTTTTTTTTTTAATTTAACTTGTACAATTATGTTGTTTAATTCATGCAACCCTTTGATCAACACAGAATAAATATACAGCTGTTTATTTATTTAAATCATTTCAGGCTGTGAAACGCAGCTTGTTGCATCTCAAAGCTGCTGATTTGCTGCATTTCTCTGTTGGACATCATTTTAAATGTAATATCTTTGCACTAAATGTTGAATTGTTAGCTGCAGCTGTAGTGAAATCAGTAAATTATACAGTCAACAGTCATGCAACTATTATTTTCCTTTCAATATAAGTGTATTTGTCCCTTTATTGAGCCTGAATAGCTGCAGATATTTAGACCACATTAACATTTACAGTACAGCTGCATTAGCATGGTTACGTAACATACACACACATTGGGAATAACTGTGAGAAAATTGTGCCAACGACGTGCAGAAGTAGATTTTGACCTACTGTATCCTCTCAGGCAGCGGGGTTCTCCTTAATTATCTTAAATATCTCATCTTCACAAATAAAAAAGAAGCTGTCTGATATCTTGGAGCGTTAATTCAAATCTACTGAATTATAATCCTCCTCCTTCTCATCATCATCATCATGTATAATGAATTATGAACCCTATAATTTGGCTTTTTTTTTAAAAATCTCAAGCAGTATAATTAAGACAACAAATTCATTACATGCTTTAAAATGAGGAAATGGGTTTAAGTATTTCATTAGATATAACCAAAACTGTAACAGAAAACAAGTCGGCCTTCCTCTATCAGACTGCCTCACAGTTACTAGTCTGTAAACAGGAAATAAAGCCGGTCTGTTTGTCTTTACAAACACTGCGGTATTGATTCAAACTGTTTCCTTTCCGCCTTTTATCGTTTAACCGCAGCTGGAAGAAGGCAGCAGCCGTCTCTCCCACTTCAATTAAAAAGATTACGCGACGTTTGACTGATACGAGGTCTTGAAGCTCGTTTCAAAAGGAGCTGCCAACGGCTGATATCCTCTGCCAATACTCACCATCACCAGAGAGCAGCGGCCGCTTGTTCAAACACTGAGAAAGACCTCTTGCGGTGGAAGAGTTTTAATGTCCAGAGACTTATTTGACTCAATCGAGATGAACGGTGTATAATTTCTCCTGCTCAGGCTTCAGGAGTCGTGACGCAGCGATGAAACAGGCCAGATCAGTCTTCTGTCATCGAGTGTCTCTCCATCCATCACCTCCCTTCAGCCCAGAATCTGGACTCTCAGGTCAACCAAACACACGCAGGATCACCCAGCCGGTTCTCATCACCAGCTCGTCACATAGCGCCATTTTGTCACCGCCCATCCGGACGCACAAGGTACCCTTTTGGCGTCAGGCGTCATCATCAGACAACTTGAACAGATGACGTAACGTGACTTCCACCCAGGAGAGTGGTGTTCACTTCCTGTTTGAAACCAAGCGTCACCACTCATTTCCTGAACCTAACCAATAGGTTTTTGTGCCTAAACTTAACCAAACGTCACTGATGTTTTGTGCTTGAACCAAAGTGACGTAGACCTTGTTTGTCAGGGCAAGATGTACGGGGAGCGAGCCTCTGCGCGTCGACTAGAGACGCTAAAGGGCCCCTTGTGCGCCAGGAAAGGCTTAGCCGCTGACGTCAAAGGGTACCTTGCGCGTCTGGATAAGATGCGATGGCCGCATGACAAAACGTCGGTATGTGACGAGCTGGGATGAACACACCAGACGAGGGGCAGCAACCCGGCAGACTTTAGAAATCCTTTCATAAATGATAAAAAGTTTTTTGTTCCTGCAAGTAAATTTGAAGATTTTGACATATCCTGTTAGCAAACAAGCAAACGAAAACATTACCTCCTAAATTACCAGTTAACACACAATAAAGCACTGAGGATACATAAATGTTCACTTTAGAAGGAGGTTCACCATCTTGACAGTGCGGTGGTAAAGCCCTCCACAGGCAACTTAAATAAAAATAAATACACACACACATTTAAATATACGTGTGATCTCTTGGTTGGAGAGAGGCTGCAGTTTAACTGGTGTGACCTTCACTCTGAGTGTGAATCTCCAGCAGGAAAGAAACTGTGAAGTTACTTTTGATACCTCAGATTAAGTGACAAACCTGCTGCGTTCTGATGTAGACAGCTAGAGGCTTACAAGAGCTATAGTACCTAAGTACCTCCCCTTCTGGTGGACCACCATTATTCTAGAGGAAATATGTACGGCGGTTACTGGAGAGCGACGAATACATGTTTTGATCCTGTTTGAATTGCACCGTTTGTCAACTCAAGAGATAATTTTGCAAGTCAAGAAAGTCTGAGTTTGTCGTAAAACTGTTTAATTTTAAGACGTGATAGAAAGAAAACACGCCCAACAGCATAAGTGACATCATCTCCTTTAACTCTCGATGAAATCCATGAAGGAAACCTTATAGAGGTACAGTCTCTGTAACTTAAGCCTGTTTTAGGCTACTGTTTCAAACTCCAATTGATACAGAATTTTTTCTCGTCATATTCTTTGATGGCCTTTTTATGTCACACTTTTCTCACATTTATTTGAAACAAAAAAAAAATACATTTAAGGAAATTAATAAGTATTGGTTCTTTCTTTTTTTTGAACACTTGAACAAACATCAGCGTGATAAGAACTACCTAAAATCTTTGGGGAAAAGCATTTTTAAGGTGTACTTTGAGTTTTTAGTTTGGCCCATGTCCTACCTGATATTATTGAGGGGGAGGGGTTTACGAGCTATACTGCAGCCAGCCACCAGGGGGCGATCAAAGTGTTTTGGCTTCATTTTTGAGGAGCTCTCATGTCGTCCATCTTTATATAAAGTCAATGGGTTGAACTGATCCTTTAGAAAAATGAACTTAAAGCTTTAATTTATCAGTTTATCTTCGACATTTTAGTGGATTTTGTGAGCGGGACAAAAAGAAGTGTGGTTGAACATTTCGACCCGCAGAGACGAGCGAAGAAGCAGCTCTGCTCTCTGTCGATTTACCTCCTTTCTTAACCTCAGACGTCACTCCAGGCGACACTCTCCTTCCCGCAAACAAATCACTCGAACGGATGTCTTCTTTTTGTTCCTGGACTCACTTTTTCTTCCTCCACTTCTTTTCTTTTTTTTCTTTTTTTCTTACTGGAGGACACGTTTACTCATCCTTCTGTGGATGGGAAGTGACAGGAACAGAGCAGAGTAGAGAGAGCTCATCAATCTGATGTGCTGCAGAAAGACTGAAAAAGCATGACGGAGAGAGAGGAAGATGCATGACCACAACCTCGACACACACAGACGCATGTCAGGTTGTGTTACATCAGCTGCTTGTTAACGGAGCGCTGACAGACTCACGCTTTCCGACAAAAACGCTGGATGTTCCAGCTTTATCAAAAACTGGGATTCAGTTTGCAGCGTTTGATGTAAAAATCAAACATCAGGAGAGAAAATGATTTTTACAACTGCCTCCCATCAATAAGCTGAGACTGACTGCAAGTTCTGTTCTTTTCTCTTTTTTTTATTAGCAAGTATATTTTAATATCTTTTGATTAATTCATTTATTTTTTGTTCTCCAACATTAAAAAAAAATCAAAAATGAGCCTTAAAATTTTACCAGACCTTCATATTTTTTATTCCCCCACCAACTAGCAATCGAAAGGCCAAAGACACTCAATTCAAACATGAAACAGAGAAAAGCAGCAAATCCTCACATCCAAACATGAACTTTGATCAACTGAAAAATCATGTCCAGAATAATTCTAACAGATATTAAAAGAGCTGCGTCAGAGAATAAAGACGTGTGAAAAAGTTCCCACACGCTGACAGCACCATCTTAATATTCACATGTAAGAACTGAAGATTATATTTTGTTTATTGTTACACTAAAACATTTGGATGCAGATACGAAATGTTCCGAACCAGCCTGGTCTCATGGCGTGGCGTTCACATTAGGCTTTTTTCAGGATTTTTTTAGGCGTGAAAGCGAGAAAATAATGTGTAAGATGACAAAGTATAAAGAGCGAGAAAGTCCGCAGTGGGAGGAGGTTGCATGACGTGATGTTTTGAACTTATGTCACATAAATAACTTATGTTACATGAGCTACGCAACATAACTAAACTGATTTTAACCATGATGTTCTTTCCCTAAACCTAACCATTGATCCACAGACTGGATCAATGACTTTCACACAGGAACAGACAAACAAAGCAAATGACTCGACTCAAAACTGGACTGAAATACAAACTAAACTGACGAGGGAATGGAGTGCGGGCGGAGAGACGGGGCGGGGTTGATAGGCCGGGGAGACACTGGGAACAGGGCGGGGCTAACGAGGCTGACGGAGAACAGGCGTGCTGGAAACCAGGAGAGTGAAGGAGAAAAGCCACGCCCACACAAATAAAGAGACAGGAGGACAGAGGAGCAGTTCGAAACGTGGGGGAATAGAAACACGTCAAGAAAACGCAGCAGTGACCGTGACAAACCGAGTCGGGTTTTTTGTGCCTTAACTTAACCAAACTGCGACCACAGGTCATGTGACTAAGGCACGAGAAAAAGCTTAAAATGCATGAAATGACACTCGAAAAGTGGCGTTGTATTCATACGCCATCCCATGAGATCACGTTGTCCTAACGACTAATTTTCCCTGACGTTTAAAGTTTGAACTTAGACTACTTGACCTGTCTAAAAGTAAGAAAACAGTCAACAAGCTAATCTCTAAGGTTACTTAAAGCCACGGAGGGGCTAATAACAGCCGTGCGTCTGAAATAACAGCGTGACTTCCGCTTTTTGTCTTGGATGGAATATTTACTGCTCACCGTTCATGTTCTTCAACGTCTCACATGCAACAATCCATCATCATTGTCCATAAATCTCCATACAGCCAAACAGTACAACAACACGGCGTTCGCCTATGTGTAGCAGTGACACCTACCACACACATCTAGCTGTAGAATATTACACTTTTTCTTTCCTGAAACTATAGTTTCATTTCTCAAAACTCTAAACAGTGAAGCATTTTCCCAAAACAAATCCTCAAACCTTTAGCAAAATGAAACACTGCGCTCCAAACCACGTTCTCTCTTGTCCAAACCGGTTCTTTTCCCCCACCACACAAAACACACAGCCTTCCTTTTTTACTAAACGTTGAAACCTAGTTTTGGATCTGTGTCCCACAATGTGTTGTAATTTCATGGTACATACAGTTCGAAGACAGCTGCCATATTAGGGTTCGGGTATTATACATCTTATAAATATTGCATTGACACGATTGTTGTATCAGGACGGGCGGGACGTGAGACCGATCGGCATTTTGACGTCCAGTGTGCTAAATGATGTGATTTGTGTCGAGAGTTTAGCAGTCTGGAGTTTTGTTTTCCACCCACGAACTTCGAGTTTTCAGAATTGTGCGCATGGTTCCAGATTTTGTGTGTGTACAATTGAGAAAACCTGTGACAGAATAATAGTAATTACTTTAAACGACTAGTCGAGGAATGGAGCACTTCCCTACAGTGAGTCAGATTCAGATTATTGTATAGAAAAATGAGATGAGTGAGAATTGTAGCAAAATCTTAAATATAGTGGATTTAAAGCTCCTTTATTCAACAGACTAGAAATGTGAATTGCAATGAAATAATTTCAGGGAGATATTGTGAGTCAGCTGATGCGTCTTGTCACTGGTTTCACCTGCTAGTGAAGGTGAAACCAGTGACTCTGGGCGGCTGATGTGGATCTGGTTCCCATCATCGGCTTCCGTTCCTGCCTCGCGCTGCTGAGTCCTGTGACTCGCAGGCTGAATCTCTGTGCGACCCGATGTCGCAGCTTCAGCAGGTTCCGACAGACGAAACACTTGACACACCCTCCATCTTCCTCATGTTGTCATGTGACAGGTGTCTCTGCTGTCACCCTGACAGTCGTCTTCCTCTTCCTGCTGCTGTGTGTGTGTGTGTGTGTGTGTGTGTGTGTGTGTGTGTGTGTGTGTGTGTGTGTGTGTGTGTGTGTGT
>JBBPCS010003889.1:0-11827 GCA_037974645.1 Hollardia meadi
GTGTGTGTGTGTGTGTGTGTGTGTGTGTGTGTGTGTGTGTGAGAGAGAGAGAGAGAGAGAGCATGTAATTCATGGACTACTGAGGGTGGAGCGTGTGGGAAATTTAGTGATGATTTAGAGCAAGCAGTCATCGTGTGGAGAAGTGGAAATGTTTTCCTAAGGCACACAGCACTTAACAGCCGCGGGTTACATTAACAAACACACACACACACACACAACTCACATAAACACACCTGACTTTCCCACCCGCTGGAGTGCAGAATAATGAAGTGCAGATTGAAAAGCATTTGATGCAAGAACCTGGCAATTATATTCATTCGCACACAGACAACTGTACATTTACCGTTGCATGTACTGTATCTTTACTGTAAGCAGCTTTTTTAGCTCTGGGATATCATAAACAGATCACAGCATGCCTGGGCTAAACATTACAGCACTAACAGTGATGACAAATATACCGGAGAGAAAGGGATGCTTAACTTTTCCACTGTCAACATCTTATAATGGCGTCTTCTCTTCATCTACCGCACCCTGGAACTCGGCTCCTGGGCCCTTCCACCTGTAATCATGCTTCATCGCTCCAACACTGTGCCACCTGCCTTGTCTACCTCTTCAAGGAAAAGTACACTAATCTCAGGAGCTACTACTGTGTTTGATATCAGCAAATGTATTTTTTTTTTAACGTTTGCATCAAGTCAACAAGTTTCAGGTTTAAACTCTCAGTCTGTTCGAATGACAGCTTTGACCTTAAGGTGCCGTTTCGCAGCAACTTGCCACAGTTTTATTTTTTCATACAAAAAAACATAAGAAACATTGAGACAGGAGACGTCCGGAAGCATGTTTATGGAGTGGACCTCCCCCCAATGCAACAGTAATAAAAAATCAATAAAATAAATAAATAAGAATATTTTTTTTAAAAATTAAAAGCACAAATTAAATAAAGAAAATAAACCAAATAATTCATCTGTTTCCTCTGGTTTTCTAGAGCCCCCTGCAGTGCAGTGCGCAGATGCACAATCGTCCACACTTCAATGCAAAAAGAATGGGGGCGCCTAAACAAGTATTTAGTCGAGATGGCTGCATTTGTCCAACGGTAAATATACAATATACAGGTCAGCAAGTACTCTAAAAGGCTGGTGAATGAGCTACTGAGCCACTCAATGCAAAAATATAACTTTAAAGTCTATGAGTGGTTCATGACATCTACAAACTGTAACAGGCTCAACTTTGTAACTGGCTGGCAGTTACATTAAAAAATAAATTCCACTCTAATTCAGTTTACTCAGCTAATAAGGTGTTTGTTTGTGGCAGGTTTCAAGATAGTGACATAAAACAGGCTATTGATGTGGTTTTGGCCACAAGGTTAGCAATGGTGGCAAATAGGTAAGCCATCTTGAAATGACGCATGAGCACAAGTCGGAATAACGACCAACATTGTGTGAGCGCAGTATAAAACAGAGTCAGTGGTCAGAGGTGGGTCAACTTTTTGTGATGATGGCGGCTGTTTCCGATGGGCTTGGACTGAGAGTAACAAGGTGATATCGATCTGTTTATGAACGTGAGCCATCGCTGCATCCCAATTTATAATTTTTATCTTTTCAAAACAGAAAATGTCAGAATAATTTGACATGGTCTGTCCATTTCAAATGATCTCCAATGTGCTTTAGATGTGGGTTGTTGTTGTTTTTTTCCTGAATTTACATCTGGTTGTATCCCATAATCCATTATGGGTCAGTCCTGTGTTTAATGGTGCATTTAAGTGATGGTGGACATCACGCAACTACATCATTTTTGCCAGGCATTTGCCTTGAGGCAATCATCAGTCATTTGTAAATAAAATCACATGAAGTGGACCGATGAAAAGCCATTAGAGGATGTAAATAATGGAAGCCAGGCATTTTGTTCAGCCCGGACATGTTGTTGTCATATTCAGGTACAGATAAATAGAACAGTTACAGTAGATGCTGTATTTACCATTAATATAATCTGGAACCTTGTTTGTCAGGTGTCCATCCTGTGTTTAAAATGACAACATAAACTGTAAATACAGGATACATCATCAAACGTTCCCCAGTTTACTTCTGGTGTTTGCCATTTCATCCACTAAAGGGCAAGTACCTAAAAACCTTTTTGACGTTACCATTCGACAAAGAGCGTCCATTATATCCAGTATATATCCAGGGTCTTCTGACTATCCACAGACAAAACCTCCATGTGCTGTATGTATTGAATCTACATCTGAGCACGTGTCAACATCTCTTGGTTTGATTTTTCAGAGAGTCTTTAGATGAATCTGAAAAAAATCACTAACTGGAGTAGAAGTAGCAGGTTTTCGGGAAAATAGGTTCAACAAAATCATAGAAGAAGAAAGAAAAAAAAGCTCTTGGAATGCATTGAACATCGCCGACTGATCAGATTCAACCGTATAAAATGATCTGAGGATGAAATTGGCTTCCTCAATATGGATACCTATTTCCGAAAACCCTTATAGGTTTATAGGCCACTGGTTTGCTTGCTGGTGTGTAAAATGAACCTGAAAATGTTTTCCCATCATGAAATTTGTTTTTGTGCGTTATTTCTCAATCAAAATGCGCAATGAGCGCGACCTCTTGGCGGCCAGAGGCGATTCCTGAATAATTTAGACATTAAACAGCCTGATGCTGCTTCTGTCACCTCATCACAGATTCAGTCACGGAAGCAGGTCACCAACCCTCATCTATAATCCACAAAGAGGGTTCCCCCATCCATTAACACCCTCAATGCTGAATACATCCCAAACACACAAATTATATGAGGAGGGGCTGTATACAGCATATGTTTGTGGAGGAGGTTGTTGTTGGGGGATGTGAATATCTTGGAGTACTTTAAAATATATATTTTTTTTTTCTCCCTGTTTTTAAGCAGAACCGCAGGCCTATTTCATGTGGACCCAATTTCAAGACCTTAACCTCATCAGTTTGGGCCAAATTCCCATCAGTTGGTTCTTTATAAGAATGAAGCTCTGAATGAAGATCTCGGGCCTCTGGACTCGGCTTGCTCTTGGGGGTGGTTGGTCTCGGGCCGGGGGTCCGCTATCTCCTGTCCTTCTGGGGGCCAGTCCCTGGCTGGGGGGGGGGGCTCTCACCCTGGCCCCCTACTGGTTCTCCCCTGGAGCGGGCGCGTGGCTGTCCCTGGGGCATGTGGCCTCGGGTCCCTCCCGCTCTGTGGGGCTGCGGGTGCTCTGGTGCCTTGGGTCTCTGCCTGGCTACCGCTTGGGTTCGGCACGCTGTGGTTGTGACCCCCCACGTTAACCCCCAACTACATCCAGTGACGAGCTTTCACACACACATACCTACATACATACACACACACACAATAAGGTTGTATTGTGATGATTACAATGTTAAATGTTTGATGTTATAGTTGCTGTTATTGTTGTTGTTGCTGTTCTTGTTGTAGTTGTTGTCCTCTCCGTCTCTCTTGCCCCCCAACCCCTCTCTGTTCTCTTACTTTCTTTCTCTCTCACTCTCTCTATCCCCCTGTCCGGTCCGGTCCAGTCCCCTTGCCCAATTCTACAATAAATATATAATTTTATAAAAAAGTTTATGCAACAGGTGGAGTATGCTAAACTCCTCCCTCGCAGAGCAAATCTGCCCGGCACTATAGGGCATGTTGGGTGGGTATGTATGGGTCTATGTTGCTGGACAGGACAGGTTAAAAAAAAAAAAGAAGAAGAAAAGGTTCCTCACAGAAGAAAGAATTTGCTGATTTTGCAGCAGTAACATCAAACCTCCACGAGGCCTTGAGACGAGACGTCAGCACCCACGCAGCACGCTCACGGAGTTACGCAGTTTCTGCCTTTCTGACCCTCCTGGAGTAACGCAAACAGGCCGTTGCATCATGGATCATAATAGACAGTATTTATGGATAATGAAAAAGAACACATATTATCTGGAACATCCGCAGCTGCACTGAAGGTCATGTTATTGTCCTGAAAACAAAGTCTGCTGCTGAGTCTCCACAAACCAGTCTTTGTTTATTTTCCATGAGACAATTAAACACCGTCCAGCTCAAGTAACCTTGCTGCTCATCCATGCAAACATGGGGATTAAAATAACCTGATTATGTTCTTACCTGGACCACCAGAAAGTAATAGAGCTAATGGTGCAAAAGCTAGCAAACGCACCAGGTCTGCTATAAAGAGAACCAATCTACTGTAGCTCAGAGTATTCTATAATACTGTAAAGATCCTTACTCCATGTGCATTAATACATCAGTGATTCCCAAGTGCTACCTCGGGGGATACTTCTAGGACTAGCCCCTTGTCATGATAATTGACACCCAAATCAGTATTCCAAGGAAGGAGACAGAAAAAGAGGCAAAAGATGGAGCTCTTTTATTTACAGCCCAGATACTTCTACAGTTGCCAGGTGGCACATGGAAAGATTGTGGAGTAGCTCGATTATTTTGAAAATAAAATGAATTATGATTTAAATTTTAAAGAATCTGAAAAACACTGTGTGTGAAAACAAGCAGGCAGACATTTTCAAACAGAAGAATAGTTGACGTTCTCCTTTTTTAGTATGAACATTTAGCTAAGAAACTAGTTAGCTATATGGTTGAAATAACTACAAAATAATGGATAAATGGTTAAAATAATTGTAAAGTATAAACACAAATTCCTTGTTTGTGTCGATATACTTGATGATTCTGATTCTCTAAAGCCACAAATGCACTGAAAGCGATAACTGGTGCACTGCAGGCATCAGATTAGAAACACCACAGGACCAGCACTATTTTAGAAAAGGTTTGGCAAAATTGTCTATACATTTGTATTTGAGTAACGTTATATGAGATGCCAACATCACAAAACTGGCAGTATTTTAGGAAAATGTCATTTTATTCTTCCACAGAGTTACAGAAGACTGCAGCGGGGCTCAGCTGCACGCTCTCCCTCTTAGCTTCTGGGCCTTAAATTAAAACTTGGCGACATAATCCAAACGCCAGCAGCTACCACAACATGGAAAACCAACAAGCAATGTCTGACAAGTATGTGACGTGAAACATTTTTGATATTGTGACCCTCAACTGTGACCAATTTTGAGACATTAGCCTTGAGCTGGGCGGCAGGAAAACAAAATCAGGGAGTGTGTTTCAAAGTGTATGATAACGTAAAGCTACACAGAGTGACAGAATAGCTCTCTGTAAAACAATTCCATGCAATTATATTTATAATTACATACTGTATTTTGGAGAATAGAGAGAAATGGTGGCATAGCAACAAAGGTTCATAAGTACATTTATTCTGAGTAAGGTGCGTGAACAGTGGATGAGAGACTGAGGACTGGATTTACAGAAGAAAAGAGAAACAAACAGTGAACAGAGAAAGACTGCGACGGCAGCGATAATGAACGAAAGCAAATAAATAATAATAATAATTATCTTTATTTATATAGCACTTATCAAAATAAAGTTACAAAGTGCTTCATATAGCAACCCAAGAGCAAAAAAATATGAAAAGTCATAACCAGAATAAAAACAAAGTCCGATAAAATCAGGGAAGTCCATGTGATAAAAGTGCGATTTAAGCTTAGATTTAAAAGAAGCCACTTTCCTCCAGCAGGGTGTTCCAGAGCCTCGGGGCTCTTATTTCAAAAGCTCTGCCCCCCTCAGTCTTTAGTCTGGAGTCTGGAACTAATAACAGGCCAGAGGATCTCAACGTGTGGGCTGGGTTGTATGGGGATAAAAGATAAGAGATATATACCGACTTCTACCATTTAAAGCTTTGTAAGTAATGAAAAGAATCTTAAAATCAATTCTAAAAGGCACTGGGAGCCGGTGTAAAGAGGCTAAAACTGGAGTGATGTGTTTACTCTGGTTAAAAGCCCGGCAGCTGAGTTCTGTACTGTCTGTAGCCGATCTAGTTTTCCTTGATAGGCAGGTGAAGAGGCTGCAACAATAATCCAGGTGTGTTGAGATGAAACTATCGAAAAGAGTTTAACAGTGGTCAAAGTTTCTTTGTTGGTAAAAGCACATTTGCACCAGTTTTTTAATGTGCTGTTCAAAGCTTAGATCACAGTCAAACATAACGCCGAGATTTTTAGCAACAGGCTTAATTTATTCTGACAATCCCTCAAATGATGAGCGTGTTATCATCCCTCATTACTTGAGTTTACGGATCTTACACTTCTCTAACCATCAATGTGTCACAGATGCTGTGATTCACAAGCCACAGTGTGGTTAGCAGCCATGAAGGCGTGTTAGAGTTATTTTTAGGATATTATTTTATATATTAGTATTTTGGGTATAGTATAGTAGGCCTATGTTTCCTGTGTTCAGTACAGCATATATATATACACATACATACATATACATACTGTATATGTTGCAAAACTCAACTTTGTTATGTTGATATATAACATATATGTTATATTATATATAGTAATTCACCTATAGAAGTATCTATATATACTTCTGAATTACTCTACATTTATAAAGTATCTAAAACAAAACCTAAAATAGTGTTTTCTCATTCTGGGTTATTGTGTGTAGGACTGCTGCTGCTGAAAAGGTTTATGTAAATCAATTTTAAATTTTAATTTGTGCAAAAAGTGAAGAGGTCTGTATCCTTAATGAGTGTTAAACAAATTTAATGGCAATAGCCATATAGGCTCCTAGAAGAAAATAGATAATATTAAGACTATTTTTTTTTTTTAAATCATAGGGAAGGGGTTATCGAGCAAGTTATATTAACATATGCCTATATATATTTGCAATAAGAAATGGAATCAAGGAGCCAGCATGCCAAAAAGTGCCATGATCAATGGTTCAAATCATTTGTGGGCAGTTTGGTGGGGGTTTTTTACCATCACTTCAAAGGTTATTGCCTAATGTGAGTATTTAAAGATAAAGATCTACTGTTTCTGTGTAGCCTGCTTGTAACTACAGCTATTACGCTCAGGGAAGTTTATTAAAATACCTTTTGACACCCTCTGTAATATTTCAAAACACGAATAACCATCGATTTGTAGAGTTCACCTGAACAGCGACATTGTTCACGGAAGAATCGGGTTGTCTAATTTGCGCTGCCGTGTGAATGGACTTCCGCATTTCCATGCCTGTTAAACGTGACCCGGCATCTTACAAGGAGTGTCAACCCGACCAATGGGAACGCTGGATTGGAAGCACGTCGCCGTTCACGTTTGACAGGGCTCGTGCTGCGTTAGATTGCAGTGGGAAAGAAGATAAACGAGACATTTCTTACGTTATATCATGGTTCATGTAGACTCTCGGGCAGAAAATACAACCGAGACACCTTCAGTTTAATCTTTTCTAAGTCCTCTGATTCTGTTAGTACTGTTCGTCAAAAGGAGGTGCTCAAAACGATGCTTTATATTTTAAATACATCGAAAGGGTTCATACAGAACGAACTGCTTTCGTCATATTTCATGGTCGCCACTCCAAAAATACTATTACACGTAGTTATGTTGTTGTATTTGCAGTTATTGTCCACCAATACCCTCAGCACCTGCTCTGGCGTGAGGACGCTTTCAGTACGTGGGCTTCTGTATCGGTTTTTAACCGCGCTGCCCTGAACGCACCATAAGAGTGGGTTAAGGAGCCGAGGCATGCGCAGTGAGCTCAACTCTTATGAAACAAAGTAGTGCAGCAGCTGAAAGCAGGTACAGAGAGACAAGAGGGATTCACAGTGTAAACAGGCAACCCACCCGGCCACAGCACTCCCCCGCACCGAAACCAAGGGAAGAAATGCGTCTTTCTCTGGGCTTGACATAAATATCACCCCCGGGGAGCCAGCTCGAGGTAAGACGGCTGTTTCTTCAGGGTTTACCTTTAATGGGAAACGCTGTACTTTAATAAACAGCGTCACCGCTTACATAAGCATTGCTCTGGTGACCCCGTTTTGGTCTTCAGAGATGTTCTTACCTATCCAGAAACTTAAACTTTAAGGCAGTTATATGCATCGACACCTGTTTAGACGGTACGTTCTTTAAACGTGCCGTTGTTTCGCTGTTGGGGTGAAGACGCAGCCGTTAAACGAGGCACAATATCAGCCTCTCATTCAGAAAACACTGTGTGACCTAATTTCCATTTGTAGAAGTCAGAGAAGCCATCACTGTGACTTGACACTTGGGATTTATGGCAACAAACTGCCTTTAAAAAAACATCACTTGCCTTCTTAAAATATTATTGTGGTTTTATTTTAAATGTGGATGAGTTACTGATATTAAATCAGAACCATTAGATGTTTCCGTTCAGAAGCTGCTTGTGTTTACAGTGAAGCTGACCTGTAATTTCCTTTTAATAAAATGTTTCTTGAAGGTCACGTTGAGTGAGCTTTTAAAATAGTCCCTAATTTGCTATTGAGAAAGATGTATTATAGGAATTGTTTATTATTATTATTATTATTATTAATCTAATTAATTAGGACTTGACAAGACTTTTTCCATTGTCCTAATTACAGTGTAACGCTTGTCAGGCTTATGGAAACCCTCCATCTTCACCCAGGTCAAATGTTTTCAGCTGTTTAAAGCACTGTGAGTTTGGATGTTATTTACAGGATATTAGAAACTGGAGTTGTTTCTCTGCGAATCGCAGATCAGACATGAGTATTTTCAACACTGATGACGAATGTTTGTACGTCTCAGAGGGACTCCTCTGAAGTTCTGCTCACCGGCTGTTTGTTGTGGGCCACCGTGCCAGATAAACAGAGAGCGCGCATTGTGGATGTCACGCTGCAAAAAAAATCTGCAATGTTGCAGGGAATGTGATGATGCAGTCAGCTAGGCTCATCAAAGCTGAACGCAACATGTAATCACAGGTGCTCAGGGAAGGCAGAATTCCCCTGTGCCAAGTCTGACGGTCAGACTGTCATGGTGCCCAGTATGGCTTCAGCTTTCTTGGGCAGGACCCTGGTTGGAGTGTTGTTGAGGGTAGTTGTTTCCTGCCAGGAGCTGTTAAAGGTGCTGCAGTGTTACTGGTACTGTAGCCTTACAGTAAGCAGTGGCAGACGATACACATCAAAAGTTTGTAATTTGCTGCTTCATAGAGGATGGCAGTTGTGCTTGGATTGATGCCAGTTACGGTTTATTGGAAGGCTTCAAACCTGGTCTATGTAAGTACCAGGGCATGTTAACATTTTCCTGCCACCGTAAACCCAACAACCTGTGATTGCAGATATATTCTGCGCACAGAGAGCTCTTTCTTTTAAAGTGATCTTCTCGTGGCCTTCATCAGCTGATGGAGACGCCTCAGTTGACATCACATGATCCAAGTCTGAAACGTCAGTCACTTAATAGCAAAATCTAAGACAATATCGAGTCTCATATCACGATGTGGATATATCGCCCAGTCCTACAGTCAACCTGGTTTAAGTTCATTCAAGCTGGATCAATTCAGCTTGACTTTTTTTTTTAAACTGCATAAATGGCAGCAAATATGTCAAAAAGTGATCGATTAGGATTGAATTTCAATTTGACAGCAAATCTCGGAAATGTCGCTGCCGTCTCAGAGTTGGCTGTGTAAAAGGGGCTAGACCTACAGAAGATGTGATGGTGAATTAACCTGCAGCCGAGCCAAAAGTCAGCTAGCCACCCAGCTAAGCAGTCATTTAAACTAGTCGACGCCTGTTGGTCCGTCAAGGACACACTGTTTTTCTTCCGGTGCTATCAGTGTGTGTTGTGGGCGTGACAGGGGTGAGGAAAGGTGCAGCACACACAGACCGTGCCAAGTTCAATGTAATCACAGCACAAATAGCCTATAATGTTATGTTTATTATTCAGTCTTTATTTATTTATTCATTTATTGCTGTATCATATCGTGTCCTCGCGGCTCGGTAGCAAATGCTTTGCGGACCGGTGCCGGTCCGTGGCCCGGTGGCTGGGGACCGCTGCTCTAAATCACATAATATAATCCTCTTATCGAGTGGCCGTTATAGAACTCTATAAGGGCCACTGCAGAAAGAATGTGTTTACCATAAAAAAAAAAGCTCTGTCAGTTTTTCTTTGTTTTCATTATTTAAGGGATCAAAGACAGGAAGGAGTGGGACAGAGTGAAACCAAGTTCCACTGTATGTGGTTCAGCCACAGAGCTAACACAGAGCTAACACAGAGCTAACACAGAGCTAACACACAGCTAACACACAGCTAACACAGAGCTGACACAGAGCTGACACAGAGCTGACACAGAGCTAACACACAGCTAACACAGAGCTAACACAGAGCTAACACACAGCTGACACAGAGCTAACAGAGCTAACACAGAGCTGACACAGAGCTGACACAGAGCTAACACAGAGCTGACACACAGCTAACACAGAGCCTACACACAGCTAACACAGAGCCTACACACAGCTAACACAGAGCCTACACACAGCTAACACAGAGCTGACACAGAGCTAACACACAGCTGACACAGAGCTAACACAGAGCTAACACAGAGCTGACACAGAGCTGACACAGAGCTGACACAGAGCTGACACAGAGCTAACACACAGCTGACACAGAGCTAACAGAGCTAACACAGAGCTAACACACAGCTGACACAGAGCTAACACAGAGCTGACACAGAGCTGACGCAGAGCTAACACAGAGCTGGCGCAGAGCTGACACACAGCTAACACAGAGCTGGCACAGAGCTAACACAGAGCTAACAGTGCTAACACAGTGCTAACACACAGCAGCACGAGGAGCTGCATATTCTTCTTGATCTGATGTGCTAATAAGGATTGTTTTCATTTTCTATTAATCTCTCCTCAAGTTTTTCTATCAATTCTTTAGTGCAGAGGTTCTCAAACTTTTGTAACGTAAGGCCCATTTCAGATTGTCAGGACCAACCTTCTCAAATAAGTGATAGAGAAGTCATAATGTGAGCAAAAAATGTCAAAATTACCTTTTGCCTGACGCATTGAAAGTTTTATTTTAGTGTTGGTGTATTTTAACAAGTGCCAAACACCTAAAAATGTCTTTGTAGGAAGCATAAAAACTCTTTGGCCACAGCGGTGGGATGGTGTTCCTTTCAGATCGTTCTATTCTTGGCACGGCCCACACTGTTGGCGACCGTTACAGCGTGGAGGCTTCAGTTATGTCTCCTGTTGGGAGACATTCAGTTTTGTACTAGCTGTGACTGTGTAAAAAAACCCCGGAGCTGACAGCATCACGTTCTGTTCTTCTTCATTCAGCCTGATTAAAAGAAACATTTCACCAGTATTCAGTCTTTTTCAGTTCATTGTTTGCTCTTCTTCATTTTCTCCTTTCAGAATAAAATGGCCCCAAATTCCATCCACTGGTTCCGGAAGGGCCTCCGTCTGCATGACAACCCAGCGCTACAGGAGGCGGTCAGAGGGGCAGGCACAGTGCGCTGTGTTTACTTCCTGGACCCATGGTTCGCAGGCTCCTCCAACGTCGGGGTCAACAGGTGGCGGTAAGATGATTTTTTGTTGTTGTTGTTGTTGTGTTTATTTGTGCATTTCTTTTTTGTGGGGAAGTTGAGCTTCTGTTTAAAAGCGGCGTTCGTAGAATCTAATCGCGATGTATCATCTGATATCATGTGACACCATTTGATACAATTCTGTTTACATTTGTGGTTCCTAACATGTAGGTCACAAGGTGAACCTCAGCAGTTGTGAGGTGTTTAGGAAGATAGGGAAACTTGTGAATTGATCAATTTAAATAAAAAAAAAAAAAAGTCCCTCAGTAGACACCAACTGCAGCAGCTGGTGACCCTCTGTTAGTACTTTACTGAATCACTATTAATTCAGCTACACATTGGTGCTAGCTGCAGGTTTCTATTTGTTACCGTACAGCAGCAGGAAAAGACTACCCCCCTATGA
>JBBPCS010003890.1:0-11827 GCA_037974645.1 Hollardia meadi
CCGACCCCCCCCCCCCCCCCCCCCAGAGGCCGGCGAACTTGTCTCGTGCACTCACCCCGATGATTTATTCTTTTCAGAACCTATTTTTATCTGCTTTGTCTTTAATGTTGTAATCCTTGGCAGCACACGCGGTTACCATGCTAACAGAGACTTTGGTTTATGGTTACAAAAAAAAAACAAAAAACACTCCTCGAGCTGCTACTTTATCAGAATACAACCGAGCAACTGGTGTATCTTTTTACAGCACAGCCAAACAAATATATGTCATTTTGAATTGGTCAAGAACACAACTGCGATCTGACTTCATGCTGCACATAGTGCAAGCAGTAAGAGTTAAGCTGTCATCTGTAGCTCTCTGTGGCTGCGCCTTCTTGTTCCACTGCAAAAATAAAAAATGATCCGCCGACAAAACAATGCCAAAATGACATGGTTTTAGATGCATTATCGATAACCGATCACTGCTAACCTCTGTGACAAACACATGCATTTCTTGAGGCGACTTCACGATTAAAGCCACCTTGTGTTTCACACGTTGAACGCTTTTAATGTGTAGCAGCAGCGGTCGGATGTTCGCATTAGCATTAACAGTAACTTAGCTCTGACACACTGTAAAGGATTATATATGCATGCGCCAGTTCAAGATTTAAAAAAAAAAGGTTTAACTAATAACAATAAATACCACCAGTTAAGACATATGATAAAAGTGAGCTTTAAGAAGAAATTTAAAAGCCTGAGATCCCCGAGCAGGGAGGCCCGCACAACAAAAGCCCGGTCACTGATAAGAGGATCTGTAAGAGGATCTCAAGCAGCGATCAGGCTCATGGGGTGGGGGGGTTAGCAAATCACAGATATAAGCAGGAGTAAAACAAATCAGTAAAATCATTTCTGAAACTCACAAGTAACCAGTGTGTGAAGGGCAGCAAGGATTGGTGGATTGCGAGTAAAACCTTTTATGTATCACAAGCAGAAAACAACAGAATTTCTCTATCTTGTGTCTATTTGATCTCTTATTATAACAGAAGCCAACCCTGTAAAAGAAGAGACGTTACTCTGTTTGTATAGGTTAATGTAAGCATAGCGCTGTGTGGTCTTTAATGTGATGTGGGCTGTGAGGCGGCCTGAACGATTTTTTCCTCAGGCGGAGATCGATTTATGGAGTCTAGTAGCTCAGCTTAGAGAAGGTGAGGTTTATTTCTTTAGGCAATTCTTAATCAGACACAAACCTTTTCCTCGCATTTCTTTGCTTTGGTTGTTTTCCAATGTGATTTTTTTTTTTTAAACTGATGACAACAATCTGATTTTATGAACATCACATATGTCTGCAAATCCTGTGCCTGTTTAAATCTGTTTCTCTTTTATTTCCCCTCTTTTCCTTTCTTTGCATTGCTTTTTCTCTCTGAACAGTATCCCAACAGTGTCGATGACAATGTGAGCCTGGCTTCTGTCTTTTCTGCATTTTAGATCCAACGTCAGTGTAGGCAAAAACAGACCTGTCAGCTGACATGGCAAGCATGATTATCATGATTAAAGTTGCATTGAACAAGTGTAACCGTCGGCGAGAACATATTGCTGCAGAAGGGCTCTACTTGTTCTCCAGTCATTTCCGTCTCCAGCCCTTTTTAAAAAAAATGCATTTTCAATCTTTCCCCTTTTCTGCATCCTTTAAGTGTTTTGTAGGAAATTTGATTGCTCAGTTCCGTTTGCATTCACTCACCATCTGCTGAAATTGGCAGTAACTGTGAATCAATTCTTAATGTTGGCAGCTTTGCACCGACTTGCCTGCTCTGCTTCTTTGAGATTTCATTTCATCTTTTTTTTTTTTTTTGGTCTCTGGTATGTTTTGATCTCTAAACAGTAAACAAAACACCAGTCCAGAAAACACACCTCAATAACAAACGAGCCTGGGCATGTGCTGCGAAAGGCTGCATATTTCTGAAAGTTGTGTTACGTAGAATTAGGGATTTATATTGGAAATCTATGGCAGACATTCATGAAATAGGTAGGCCTATGAAATTGTCTGCTCTTTAAGTAGTGCAGTTACTATATGTGAATAGTAAACAGTTTTTCAGAATGTTGTACAACTACCTGTTTGATTAAAACATATAGTAATCAGGAAAAATAGCATCTTGTATCTTTTTAAGTCAAGAAAATTACCAACCAAAATAACCTGCTTATACATTTCTCCAAAAAAAAGCACACTTTGGAGAAATGTGTCCTGACAAGGCTTCCGTCTAGAGATAACTTGTACATCTGTAACAGTTCTAGTTTTTTTTGTGATTTAGCCACAACAAAAAAAATCTATTCTTATAATTGGAGGATAAGGTAAAAACAAGTCTACAACCATGCTAGCAGCTAGCCTATGTGAGGCTGTATAGGCACAGCAGTGAGCTAAATGCTAACATCAGGATGCTAGCAGCCTCATAATGATTGTGCTAGCATGCTGATGTTTAGCAAGATTAATGTTAACCATGTTTGTCCTCTTAGTTTATCTGGCTAACAACAGCTAAGTTAAACACAATGTACAACTGAAGCTAATGAGGATCATTAGTTTTGTAGGTATTTGGTCATAAACAAACCTAATGGACAATTTGGAAAAAGTTATTACAATTAGGATTCCTCCTCTGAGTGTCTTTAGCTAATGTTATGATAATCTACCGAGTAGTTGCAGAGATATTTAAGTGTGGACCAAAGTGGTCGGCCAACAGACTGACAGTCTTAGACCTATGCTGCTAGCATGGCTAAAATTAGGGTCACAGCCGCGCACTGTTACCCATTTACCCCTTGACCCTCACCAAGCAATCTTTCCTGTATGTCACTATGTGGTGGCTCTCTGTGAAGCAGTTAAATGAATCCAGGCTGAACTCTGTAACGACTCTGTCTCTCGGTGTTGTTGTCTGATAAACCTTGGCCCTTCCTGCAGCTGGGGTCCGCAGCCTGCCTGGTTTGCTCCTCAGGGCGGGTACAGCGGCAGCGGAGTGATAGTGGCAATGCAGTGCAGTCAGATGAAAGTGTACGATGGCTGATGAATGCTATGCACTGGCACTGACTTATTACCCACATATAAGAGTATAATAGCTTGGGAGATCCTTGTCCCTCGTCATTCATGGCCCTGTCATGGCCCGGTATAAACATGAATGGTGTGTGGGTCAGCGTCTGCCAGCACACTGGTATGTTTTTTGATTGGGTGTCTCACAACTCGAAGGATGTGCTAAAGCATCCTTGAGCGAGATGCTTAACGTCTACCAACTCCCAGCAGAGGGTTAATTATCCCCCTCAAGGCAACACACAAACCGCTATTGTAAGAAAGTAGTGTTGTACAGAGATGTTGTGTTCTCCTCTCTGATGTGGTGTACGTTTTCAAAAGTCTATTCGTCAGCGCATTTACAATCTGGTCATTCTTCAGGGTACTTCTATTTGTGCAACCTGATATTTTTGCTATATATATCCTATATTCTGACTCTGAGAAGTTGTATGATACCTGTTGCTCTGAGATTATCCCTTCACCTTTTGACCAACTGCACAAAGTCAAACTCTGACTCTGATTATCTGACTGAAGATGAATTTCAACAAAAATAATTCATATGTTTTCTCAGCCCGTTCTCATGCCCATCTCGTCAGATATCGACCTTTTTTTCACAGACCTTCGCGTCCCATCCAGACGCACAAGGTATCCTTGCGTCCCATGTGAAACCAAGCGTCACCAGTCCCGAACCTAACCAAGTAGGTTTCGAGCCTAAACTTAACCAAAGTCATCGTTGTTTTGTGCCTAAACTAAACCAAAGTAACGTAGACCTTGCACATCTGGATATGATGCGAAGGCCGCATGACAAAACGTCGGTATATGACGAGATGGGATGAGAACGTGTTGGTTATCTCCCATGAAAGGGAGACAACATGAAATGCTGCTGTTATTACTTCTTCATCATATTTATAACATGAAGTATACATGTGTATGTCTATTTGGCTCTTCATCATAGTTAGTTTTTTGATTAGGGTCATTTCTTTTCCATTAATGCAAAAAGAGAAATAAATAAATGAAATTGTAATCTACATTGAATAGAGAAAGGGACTCAAAGAGGGAGGGGCCAGCTGGCAACAGACTGCTCAATCTGCAGACCAGACACCACAGGTGGACAAGAATATTTGATGTTAACAGAGAGACTCCGTTGCAGATTATCAAGGGTTCATGTCACCAGCTTAACCCAAATAAAACCTTGATTAGAATATGGAGTTGCTCTGTGCATCGTAAGGGTGCCTGCAAGTGCCAAACATGAGCCCTGAGCACACAGACAACCCCCCCCCCCCCTCTTCCACCACACAAGCTCAGCCAAAATCGTCTTCTCAGCGTTCAGTCACTGTGATGGCAAGGTTGTCTCTACTTATCTGGAGTAAACAAATTCAACTGCGGCTGGCAGTGGCATTTGGCCTCTGTGTGCTCTCCTTACTGGCAGCATGTTTGTGTGTGTGTGTGTCTGTGTGTTGGGGGGGGGGGGGTGCTGCTGCCATCAGCAACACAGTGCTTGGATCCTGAAGTCAGCGGATGCTCTTCTAAGACGTCTGATTTAAACAGCCCGCTGCCGCAGGGTGAAATCCTCATTTCATTACACAATGTTAATTAATTTCGGAAGCAAGTCATGCGTGTTCATAACTGATTGACTCATTGTCACACCCTAAATAGATGTCCACGACTCACGGTGCTCTAAGTGCCAATTTCACGCGAGCCAGAGGGGTGGAAGTTAAGCTATTAACTCGTTTAAAGTGAAATGTCAGGTGCTAAGAAAGGCACGACTTTAATACGACAGCTGTTAATCAGTCGCTCATTAGTGTTGTTGCATTGCTTTACATCCTCAGGGACCTGTTTGTGATTTACCTTTTATTAATACTGTCAGGTTTTAAAAAGGAACCAAAACGCAAAAACACCAAGCAAGCAGGTTAGAACACAAAAAGCGAGCCGATAGAGAACAAAAACAAAACAAGCAAAGAACAAACCGGTGAGGTGCAGGGAAACCAGGAACGCAGAAGGCAAGACATCCGATCGCTTCGGAGCCGTCATTTCAAAACAACAGCAATTAAATATGACACGTGGCACAGTTTCATCATCTGTCCGTTGTTTTCTTATAGCATATCACTGTACTTTATGATCTCTGCCAGATATAACTTGTATTTACTTTTAATTCATATCGTTTCAACGTGAAATGTCATTAGGTTTTCACCGGTGTCCGATTTGTTGGTTGGTTGGTTTTTTGGATGTGTGGATTCCATGAAACTCGGTGGAAGAACCCATTACATTTCGGTGCAGATCCGGATAAATGGGCGGATCCAGGAATTTCTTTTCCTGGCTGCTAGAAACCTGCAACTACCACCAATGTGTAGCTAAGTTAATATGGATTCAGTAAGGTACTAACAGTGTCACCAGTTGCTGCAGTTGGTGCTGAGGCTTAAATAAGAGGCCTGTTGGGCCTTGGCCTTCTAGGAGTGCCATTCTAGTTAAGGAATTCGGTTAGAACAACACATTACAAGTCGCTACACAAACGGTGAAGGGCAGAACTTAAATAACTGATACAACAGAAACACATCTGTGTCACGCCTCTTTTATGTCACGGGTGCAGAAAAAACGTCCGCAAAGGATACATCTGTGCATCATTGCTCCGGTGAGCCTCCTCTCTCCTCAAGATGCATTTTTGGAATCGAGACGCGCGCTGAGAGCCTACAGACGTAAAAACACTAGAGAGGGGAAGCTAATAGAGGACAGGTGAGACTAATCAGGGTAATCAAAAAAAGTGGAAAAAGACGGGTGTAAAACAAAACAAAATAAAACAGGAAATAACTGAACTGGAACCCCAAGCCATGACAAATATCTCACTTATTTGAGCGTTAAAGGAGTCGGCCCCTGACAAAGCAGAGGGGGGTGAGTGCAGTTGGCAGGTCTCAGGTCTGCTTTGGCCCGAGACAATGAGCTTCACGGTAAAGCCGGGCTTCTGCACAGGAGCAGCCTAATGCTCTTATGTCCCCCTTCATCTCGTTCCCTCCGTCCCGCTTTACCTCGCTTAACCCATTTGTCTTTCGCCCATGCATCCCCAGCGTCTCTCCTCTTCAGGTCAATCCGGCTGAGCTCAGAGAGCCGTTATTCATGGCCGGTCATAAATCACCGCTCTAATCAGCTCCCCTACACATCAGCTGGCAGGGAAGCACCCCTGAGCACGAGAAATCAATCTCATCAATAAGTGAAGAAATTGTGTGTTCTTGTGTATGTGCACGCGGGCAGTAATTGACCCTTGTGTTGAAGTCAGTAAATCTTTTAGCTCTGTGGGGGGTCGTTCCTGCCTTCCAGTGCTTGTTGGCAGTTTGTTTCACATCACTGCTGCGTCTCGCTGAAAGCATGCAAAATTCTGTATCGGATAAGACCAAGATGGTAGAACTGTGCTACAGCCAGTAAACTCATATTACCGTCATATCTAAATTGAAAATAAGCAGCATTATTTTTGCCCTCATTAGAAAACTGATTTGTTCCACAAAAAAAATCTATATTAGCACCAAATAGACATTAATAACTACTTCTTTTATATTGTTTCTGTGCTGAGCTGAATGTTTATCCTTTCCTTTGTTTTAGAGCTGTCTGTTTGTGGTACCCCTCCAAAATAAGAGCTAGTGGTACAAAAGAGAATGAAAAGATATTTATAAAGAATTAAGGGTGCGGAGAGCCGCCTTGGTTCTCGTCCAAGTGCTGTTTAATAGGAGAGTCCTGAGTTATTTCGGTGTTCGATATCCCTTGATGACAAGTACAGTTTAGGAAAATCTTTTTTTTTTTTTTTTTTAAAGAAAAAGGCGTCACAGAGTGTCAGAAAGAGCACACACACACACACACACACACACACACACACCTTCTTCCACCAACTTCTCACACTTAAGCAGCCGTTATCTCTTCTCTGTTTGCTTCTCAATGGCTGCCATGGACACTCAGAACACAGCTATGTATGTAAACACTGTCCCCAGTGCAAAACTCCACCGTCTGGCCTGTGAGGCAGCGCGAGGTAAAAGTGGCACTTGAGTTTTATGTACACAGATTCAGGGAGGATCTGGAGTTGAACTAGAAAAGCATCTGAGCTGCTGTTAGATCAACTTCTCTAAACCGCATTCCACATTTGCCGTTTGATATCTGGCTTCAGCTTGCAGCTCAGTACAAAAAGACAGCGAGTGTCACTGTACGAGCAGGGGGCACCCAGATTTGAACTGGGGACCTCTTGATCTGCAGTCAAATGCTCTACCACTGAGCTATACCCCCTGCAGGGTCATAACCCATCACAACTGTTTGAAAATACATCACATCATAAATAAAAGATGACAGTTACTCACTGAAAACTTACCCTATAAAGGGCTTAAAGGGACGTTTCAGCCCCCAAAATCCAAAATACATATTTGTGCTTTGGCTTGTAGTGCTATTTTGGAAATTTTTTCCTATTTTCTGTCTGTATCACCGTGCAGAAGAAACGTGCATCTACTCATGGATGAGAGGCTAGCTACTAATGTTGCAACTCAGCCAAGGAAGACGGCATTAATGTTTACATCCCAACATGCCACAAGCACAGGCCTAGATGCATGTTTCCTTCTGTGCTGTAATGCGGTGTAGTTCTGTAGAAAGAAAATAGTCTGTGAATTATGTGAGTAACTGGGTCATGATCTCTGGAAAGAGACGGCGCTGTTGAGTTTTTTGAAAGTATTTTATTGGAGCTTTGAGCACCACAAGCGATGTGCAATCTAGAGAACGCAGAAATCTCTGCCACCAAAACAATTTGGATAAATAGCACTACAAGAGGGCAGATATGTATTTTTGACTTTGCAAATCGCTCAGTAGGGATAGTCTGATTATCGGCCTGGCCAATTATCAGGTCCAATATTCAGCATTTTTCCAATTATCAGTGTTTCTTTGGGGGTTCTTTGGCACCCTAATTCCTGTACCCTTTGGAGGCTTCATATTAGAGCTGACACAACTAATCGATCAGTCAACCGACGGAAAATTAATTGGCATTTCATTCATTCAACATTCATTGTTTGTAGCTTCTGAAAAGTTCCCGCTTCTCTTATTGCCTCCTATAATTGTAGACTGAATATCTCTGAGTTTCAGGCTGTTGGTCAGACAAGATAAGCATTTTGAGGACGCGACTTTGGGGATTCTGACATTTTATAGACCAAACAATTAATCAAGAAAATAATATAAAAATGATTCGATGAAGAAGCTGCAGGCTTAGTTGCAGTCCTACATTATATGCATAATAATCAAGGTCAAATGTGTTTTCAACAGCAGTTATGGTTGGGCTGTATAGATGGTCGCTGGCCCACAGGCACCGTACTCTATATCCGTGACCTCCAACTCTACATGGAATGAACCATAACTCACATCCAGCGGCATGCGGTGTATGTGATGTGTAAAGAGAGTGTCTGTCGTTATGGATGATGATGAGCAGGAGGAAGTGGAGGTTTTGGAGAGGGGGGGATGGGGACAGAGAATAGTGAGAGTAGGATGAGGGAGGTTGGCAGAGGGGTGAGAGTGTGTTGGGATTTGTGGGGGCGGGTAGCCAGGCCCCACAGGGACGAAGGTGGGGGATGGTGAGGAACGAGGGGATACTACTGTGCCGAGCCCCCCTCCTTTCAGATATTATAATACCTCCCCACTGGGAGCTGGCTATATGGTGAGCGAGCCTCGTTTTCTGCCCTCAGTGCCAGACTATGAATGGGGATGTTGCATGAGAGCTTTGTCTCCGCTCAGCGCTCGGTGCCATGTGCTGAAACAGGGCACTCCATTCATGCACTCTCACTGATTTTGTCTCATTAGACCGTGGGCGCCGTGCGTGTTGAGCTACCTTTGTGTGTTTATGTGTGCACGCATGCCTGTTTGTTTCTATAGAGTGTGAGAATTGATTGCTCCGCTTGCTGGGTTTGCCTCTGTGACATATGTGTGCATCAGGCGTAGTTCAACATCTGTATCCATTTTTTCCCCCCAGTGTGTCACGGACAGAGGACAAAACAAAATAAGACCTCACATTGGGGAAGGAGGGAGGGGGTTCAGAGTTAAGGTTTTCCCACCCTGAGGTCAGTTGTGAAATCGACACACGCTTTGATGACCGTGTTACCGTCGGGATCGCCTGGTCTAAAAACAGCTCCTGACGGTGCAGCCCTTATTTTAGAGCCCATTTCCGAATCCCTGACCCTTAAAGAGTGTGGTCTTTTGTTTTCACTCCATGCACATGTACAACATGCAAAGGGGGAATGAGTGTGTTTGAAACGCACCATCAGCGCCATCCTCTGAGTCATCTCACATCGCCATTCTACTCTTTGTATCTATCAGTCTTTCAGACAAGCAGAATGGTCCCTACAGTGTAGACTGAGGCTGAAAGCTGCAGCTGCTGCACACGCTGAGCGGAGGCAAGGGACAGCACTCCCACAGCTCCTGCACACACACACACACACACACAGAGAGAGAGAGAGAGACGCTCCTCCCTGTTTGTCTGATGTTTTGCTTTGCTTTAATAGCAAGACCGATGCCATTTAAATCTTCCACTTCAATTCACTCGATGCAAATCCAGCTGCATAAGTGGGTTACCAGAGTCCTTTACTGACACATAGGCGAGGACAGTGAATGCAGCGGGGCCTATACAGCCAGCTCAACTTCATTTATCCTAATGGCACATTTTCTAACATACATTAACCAAAGGTGAAAGATCTGCAAAAAAAAAAAAACAAAAAAAAACTGCAACTATGTTAATTTTTGTTTGCAAGCTGCTCAAATCAGTTAAACTCCACATTGGCACCCATTTTCATTTCCAGAATTTCAATTAAGAGATTAACGTTGTATATCTCACACAGTCTTTTTTTTTATCACAGCATCAAGTGGGTTGTGTGATTTTCTTTTCATCTATGAAGTGATTTCCTTTTTTTTTCAAAACTGCATTTCAGATGGAACTATTGTACTTTTTTACTACACTACATTTATTTGACAGCTGTTGTTAATATTTACTTTGCAGGTCAAGGGTTAAGGATTAAATGGCACAACGGTATAAAAAGAGCATTTGTGTGACTGTGTTCGAAGATGTTTGACCCAAGATCAAGTTGATCATTACAAAGTTTGTAGTAAGACAATCAGATTAATCAGTAATAATCATAATAAACAATAATAAATAATAATATATACTAATGATAATCAAATGAAAAATTATTTCATACTGAAAATAGTCTTGCTTGTTAAAATATTAATGGTTACTTTTAAAGAACGTTTGAATGTTTACCAGATTCTGCTTGTTTGTTCATTTGTATATTTGTGTATTAATTTATATGTTTATGGTTTTCGTCTTTATTGCATTACATCTGATTAGAATTTTCATTTCAGTTACTTGGCAAAAAACGTTGTCATCCGCAAAGGTCCATGTAGACATTACTACATTTAAATGCAGCTTCAATGATAAAGCTTTACTAATAATTGTTCAGTATATACAATATAATATAATACTTTTAAATGGATCATTCTGCCTTATGAGTATTTTACTTTTTTGAGTGTTTGCTGGTAAAAACTCTGTACTTTAAACCTGCAGTGCAGGACTTTTACATATAAATGAACATTTAAGCCCTCGACAGATTACTTCAGACGATGCTGATCAGGCCGATCAACTACCAGATAAATCTGTCTGTATTTCGCAGTTTGCCAGGGTTTTTAAGTCTGGAGTCTGTGGCGACTTTCTAGCGCTGGTGCACCGGTATCAATGTGTTTAAAGTTAACCAGCAAAGATTGGTTAGCCAGAGCAGCAGGGGGGAGCAACTGTAACAACAGAGTAAGCCACAGCACCATTAAAACCCTCTCACTGTCACTGCCAGAAGAGGGAGACTAAAGTTCTGCACTGGTTTAACTAATTGTAATTGCAGAACCTTCATTTGTAATTAAGTGTTTTTGCATTATGGTGTTGCTACTTTTAGGTTAGTAAAGTAAAAATATCTGAATACTTCTTTCAGCACTTGCTGTAATCATGCAATATATGTATAAATCAGTAGTATCATAAGATATAGGCAAAAGCATCCTATATGCACTCTTCAATTCCCCATTTCACAAACAGATACATATTGGTAATTTTGGAACCAGCTGTGGTATTTATACATATTTGGGATGTTATTTAAAGAAACATTCGTCTCCTTCATCTGTCTCCCCTCCGCCAGCTTTTCAGCTCCTGGGGTATTAAAGATTTGCTGCGGTAAATGAAGTCATCCCTAATCCCGTATGTGCAGTGTGGCCCCTCTGACGAACACTCATCAAGGTGAAAGTGCTGTGTGATTTGTGGTATATTATTAGTATGGTAATAGGGTCTTAGAAGACATGGAACGAGCGGGAGCGGCACACGCTGTGCATCCAGGTGTGTGATATTTAGCAGCAGCAGTCGCCTCAGGAACAGATCTGTCAGACGAGAGAACACACACTGTAATGAACGACTGGCCACTTCCCTGGAGAATGTGAATAATATGAATAAGAATAACACACATGTACAGTAGTTAGCAAGCACGCACAATCAGAGATTTAAACAGACGAACACACACACACATTTCCTCTGCCCTCTAAACCTGTCACCAAAGGCAAAGGTGCACCTGCACATGCAGCAACACATGTAGACACGCACGCACACACGCACTCATATACACACCCACACGTCAAATATGCTCCATTCCCGCCTGAAGACACAACAAGAAACATCTAATTCTGAGTCACTCTGAGCCTGACTCACACACACACACACACACACACACACACACACACACACACACACACACACACACACACACACACACACAC
>JBBPCS010003891.1:0-11826 GCA_037974645.1 Hollardia meadi
TGTGTGTGTGTGTGTGTGTGTGTGTGTGTGTGTGTGTGTGTGTGTGTGTGTGTGTGTGTGTGTGTGTGTGTTTACTGGAATCATATGAGGGTGACGAGAGGAAGGAAGATGTAGTCCTGAAAAGCAGCTTTTGCAACCGTAGCTGTTGCTCTCCTTTAAATCTAGCAAGATGTGAGCGGCACATCCTCACAGACTGTTGACCATGACAGCTTAAAAGACACTGATTGTCCCGGCAGCACTTGAGCGGGATGCTGTGGCGCTGACACCGTGTTCAATCATCGTCTATATCCCCTACAGTGACCAGACGAGCAAGGAAAGGAGACATCTATCTGTCTTTCTGCTTGACTGTCAATCTCAAACAGGATGTCTGTATTTGTCACTTTTCTGTCCTTGTCTCATACACTGGTCCTCTAACGCTCTATCATCTTTCCTCTTTTCTGCCCCCTTTCTGTCTCTGATTTCTTTCCCCTTCTCTCTCTTTCTCCAAGTCTCTCTTGGTCTCTCTCTTGCAAACATCTGCATCTCTTGTCTCCCATCGCAGCCCACCGATACTACCACAGACTGCAGGCAGATTAAATGGGCTGACTGCCTGCCTGCCACACTTGTTGGCTGCTAGAATTCACACAAATTCATGTGTGTGAATTATCATCCGCACATTGACAACAATGGTGATAAGCCACAGGATTTATCTAAAGGATTAAAGGAATATTACAGAATTTAATTTTTATCAAAATCACTATTTGAAAGCTTGTGAAAAGAAATTAACTGACATAAAAACGACATTTTCTTGATGGTTTGTGCTTTCTTTGCTGCTTCCTTTATTTTCTCCTCTGTCTAGTCCTAATGGGTTGAGTGCGGCTTGGTTGTGTTTGCAACCTGAGACAGCTTTGCTCAAAGTAACTGCATCTCAGCCGGAGCTATATCCACACTCTCCTCCACTGCCCACAACATAACTCCTTTTCTGGGTCAAAAAAAAAAAAAATAGCATCGTTATACCACAGCTCTGTCAGACACCTGGTCAAACTGGCTGTTATTTGAACTGACACACATCTGTATTTGACACATGGGTCGATACTGCTCCGGCCTCGTCCATGGCTTATTAAAATACTGCGCATGTGGGAGTAAGCACGCTATAAATACGATATAAAATTGTACTTTTCAGAGATGCAGTGTCAATTCAATCTGATGTGGCTGTTGCTGCCTTTCTGATCTTCTCTGATATTTTAATTTATTATCTTCTTATCATAATTATATAATAATAATAATAATAATTATTATTAGCTGTTAAAACATGAACATGTATGATTTTAGCAGCACTGACTGACACTGTTCTCCTGTCAGCTTTTTCAAGCTAAGAATTTACAGGAAAGTTCATGAGGCAGCAGCCCTGATGCTGTATTTAGGTGACAGTCAGCATGCTGTTACCTGCCAAGCAGTGAAGTGATGAATGAAAAGTGAGTTGATAGCTAAAGTAAATCCACGTAGATGGATAATCGATGTAGTGAACTCACACACACGATGCCGCACACTTTGATCTGAAACATCAAACACCAAATTGCTTCCAGAAACTGGTTTTGAGAGTCAGACTTACCTGAGCAGCAGCAGCTAAAACACCTGAGCCCTCTGTGTCTTTTCTCTCTCTCTCTCCCTCCTCCTCTGATTCTTACCTCCTTTCTATATTTAGAAAGTGATTCTCTCTCATTCGCCTTTAATCTCTGTTTTGACTTTCCGCACCTAAAGCTTGAACTGGAAAGTCAAGTCGGGCAGTAAACTGAATTGTTTGTCAAAACAGAACAGGTCATTCCAGTGTGTACCTGTCTAAACAAAACACACACACATGCGCGCACACACCCCTCTTAAAGAGAAAATACAAAATGTCCTGAATGCTGTTTCTTCGTCTTCCTGTGAAGAATGCCAAACAGTTGCAGCGCACAGTAGCTCCAGTACATGTGCCAGGTGTACAAAATCCCCTTTTCCATGCCAGTGAGGCCTCCCAGGAGACTCATCTTTATGGGCATAGAAGGCTCTGGCAATAACTACGTTGTGTAGCAACAACATGCAGTCTGTGCAATTAGATGTGAAGAACATGAACTGCAAAGCAGAGGATTATGGCCTGAGATCAGTGCCAAAACTATGTGTGAAAGATGGCAATGATTCTAGAGCCAGTGGACACTTTCATTTTGATATGTTTTCAATATGTTTTTGGTTGGGCTGAATTTTTGTTGCATGAACCTGCACATGGATTAGCTACAAGTCTGCAGACCATCATTGAAATGTTTAATTTTTAGGCCACTGTGCATCAGCCATCATCAGCCATACGTGGATTTGATGTGGATTTGATGTGAACTTCTATACCAGTGTGACATTGATGATGAATATCAGACCACTCTAGCTCGCAGCACAATTGTGGGTTGTCAATTGATAATTACCAAAAATCAGCCACACATCATGAAGAAAGTTGACGACTTCTTAAGTTTTAGTTCTTTCATATTGTATTTTGTCTTTTCCGGTCTTGGCCTGACCACATTTCCAATCAGCTCTTTATCTCTCTCTCACCATGAGCAAACTTCCGTCCCACTCCTCTCTGTGCTGTCTCCTTCTCTGTTGTCTTCAGCACATTCAATAATTATGGCTTAGTTAAAGGTGACATACTGCACAAAGTGGCTCCCTCTAGCAGGAGCCGTCATCTATTCACTGTATATCACGCTGCTAATCTGCCTCTCTGCAAAATGTATCCTCTCTTTTGTCATGCTGGAGAAAAAAATAGAAAAATTCTTCAGCTGTAGTAAAAGTGCAATGCGGTGTGAGCAATGAATGTATTAAAACATCACTCTCATATAAATAGTAAGATGCTTTCTCTATATGAGCAGTATATGATGTGTCACTCCATGAATCAGTGTGATAACACCTGGGAAGGATTTCATTTGTATTTTATGTTTGGTTTTGCTCTGAATTTTTGTTTGAACTTGATAATTTGTGGTCAGGATACTGTTAGAATAAAGCTTCAAACCTTTCCGACTGTGGTCATGAGCATTCACTGCATCACTATGATGCACAGGTTTGATTCACACAATGGTGTCACCATGTTTACTCTCTCTAAGAGCAATATTTGAAATAGATTATAAAGAGTCTTCCTTTAACAGAGGCTGTCTTAACTTGAATTTTGATTGCCTCGATGGCCTTGAGATTATATGCCGTACAAAATGGCACAAAACCAAAAACAAATCATGCAGGGTCTCCAAAATATAGTGTATGTATTGAGCCAATTTGATGCAGCAAATCTTCATAATATATTCCGATAGAGGCAAGTTGAATATTGCATTTTTTTTATCACATCAAGTTGCAAGCTACGTATGTATTTTAAAAAAGTATACATGTTGTGATGTAAAATCACATCAGAACCTGTTGAAACAATGTGTATGTAATATGTGTCACATAATAACATGTGACACTGCAGTTTGTCACTGTTTCTGATCTGCTTTGCTTACTAAAGAGATTTCTCAATGACGATAACCAGAATCAATAGGTCTTCTTTTGGCCCAAAGATCTAAATTGGGCAAAATATGCCAATGAAAATGTCAGTAAGTCAATATCTATTTAAAAATCTGTGTGTGTGTGTGTGTGTCCCACCATATGTGCACACGTGCATATTAATGTGTGTGTGTGTGTGTGTCCTACCTTCATGCTGGGCGGTGCAGTGCGGGGTGGTGAGGGGGGACATTCTCCTAGAGGGACGTTGGAAATGTTCAGCAGCTCCTGTTTCCTGGAGAGACGAGGACAAAATGAGGAATACACAAGGTTGATTTATTGACATTTCTGACCACCAAAATGTTCCAAATTCTATCAAAGGTCATCCGTCCTTATTTGCCCACGCAGTGTACCACCATGCCCCCTCTAAAACAGTGATTATTTTAAATAAGCTTTGTTTCTTGAATACAGTCCTGGGTGGTGGTCTGCCTCTGTTGACTGCCTCCTGCACCTCCACTGGTCAGATATCACAGCTGTGAACTCGCCATTAGCTTAGCCACAAAGGATGTCTCCTTTTCAAGCAGTTTATATTTCCTGTATTTCTCTTTTGTCATGTCTCCCCAAAACTTGTGAAACTTACAAGAAAAAAGAGCAAATAAAAAAAACCTAAACAAACTTCAAAAAAGTGAAGAAAAATATTATTTCTATTTTCTATTAAGGCATAAGGAGACATACATTATCAAACCTAGTTTAGCTAGCTAAAGTGCAAGCCTAATTCGCTAGCTAACTGGAACTAGCTGCTAAATGAAAATGGAGCTAACTGAAATGAAAACTAAAAAGATAAACTTAGACTGAAGAAAGCTGTTCAAAATATGCCATCTGATTCTGGGTTTTACTCAAAATATCAGCAGTGTTATGGCAACAACATCACATCCTGTTTTAGCATCACATGATTTTCACACATCAGCAGATGAAGTAAGAATCCAATTACTGAGTTTGGTTTTTGTTCATGATCAGCGTTGTTCTATGGAATTTTGTCTTTACTTTGAATGTTGCTTCAATTTCAGGTTTCAAATTGAGCCAGGGAGCCCAAATATGCAGTCAAGTATCAGATGGCTCTCTGCTCTTTTAATATGTTCTTCAGCCTCAGAGGCTGTCAAGGACACTTTAAGACAAGTCCTTTGGGGCTAGTGGCCTCTTCTCCTCTTATATGCTTTTTTCTGTGCAGCGTACTCCGAAGTGTGAGTGCACATAAATGATCCCAGATGTTAAAGGTTGAGCTGTCACTGGGAGACAGCAGGAGGATTAGCTGAACCCCAGAAACCTGCCGTCTACTCTGATCAAATCCAGTGATGCAGCTTCAGATATGATACTCTCGTGCTGAATACATGATCAAGATCAGGAAAGCTGACAAGGAAGTGAAGAGAAAAAAAGAGCCCTGAACCCGCTCTTACCCTGCATTGGAGCTGCACAATGCACTTAAAACCACAGTTTCTCTGCCTCTTGTCCAGTAGTGCTTGTTGGGTGTGAATGTATTCATACAGCCTTTATCTCATCCCTTAACCATATTATGTCTTTGTTCTGCATGTATATGTCATGAAAATCTGGTTAAATTCTCATTCTGGCAAACAGAACCCAAATCATGTTTTATGTCAGTCCATTAGCTGCTCAATAGACACAACACATTCACTGCACACTCGCTCCGCACTTAAATTTCTACCAGTGGAGAGCTGTGAGCGATTTAGTGGAAGGGGAGATGAGAGTTAATGTGAAATTAACATTCCCCTTCTTTCCTTTCATTAGCTGAAACCGCAATAGCTTGTTTTCCATTCTCTCATGTAGTGGTGTCAAGTGGTTTGTGAGCCACAAAAACACTCAGTCGCACACAGAAATGTGAAATGGTGAACTTACGGCAGCAACAGGTTGCTGTTGTAGAGGAGAGTGCTCTTTGTTGCTGACAATATCTATCATATATCATCAATATCTACCTGAGGCTCAAAGACACCCAAAGAAAGGGGGAAAGTCACAGCGAAATCCCACCAGAGTCTCAGCCAGTCACTGCAGGCCAAACCCATATGTTCAACCCTTTTCCTTCCACTGTCCAGGGGCAGCCCGCACTGCTCAGTTCTTTCCACAGGCTCAGCTTTCGCACAACGCACCACTGTGTGCCCTTGTGTATGTTATGACTATGTCAGCTCACAGCAACCAAGGGTGGACAATGTTTGAATGAGCATCTCAAGCCAAGAAAGACTGTGGAGTTCACAGACTGAGAAAAAGAGGAAAAAAACATGGTGTTTGCTGAACACTGTTTATTGTTCCTCCTCTCTTTGTTCTTTTCAGCCCAAGGTAAGGAGGATAGTGTGTGCTTGCTCAGACCACCATCCCTGAGGCGGATCCCTGCTGTATGTCTCTACATCTCTCCGTATGGGCACAAGGATGACACCTTGTGCACACAGAGAGATGCTGTTTGTGGAGGGGAATAGTGTGTGTCCATGAGAGGGACGAGGAGCTGCTGTCCTTGCATCCTGGACCGTCTCTGTGGTGATGAGACAAATGCTACGTCACTGCTACCGACTCCCACCCAGGAAGGGAGGCAAGGAGGGAGGAAGCAAAGGAACAGTTTGTGAAGGATACAGGTCATGGAGAGAGTGAGTCAGAGGAGGGAGCTGTGGAAGATGTGCAGCCAACGCACTTTACTTTTGCATGAAAGGATCATCAGATGGCATAACATGTAGTGTACATTACAGGCCAGCTTCCCAATGGGAACAATGTTCACACTATAAGTCCAACATTAGCGATCACTGCCAATACAGGAAGTGGTCTGTCCTTCAGTGTATGTGATAAGGTGGAAAGTCAGGCTGTGGAGGTCAGCGTGTGCCTCTCATGTACGGTGGCCTGAAATGACATATGTCCTTAAATCAAAACTTGAAATTGACCAAAATCAAAACATTTTTTTTTTTTAGCAGTTACAATTGATTTCACTTTCTATAATCTTATATTTTCATACAAAAACAGCACTTTTAAATTCGTCTTGTGTTGTGTAAAATGAGCACCAAATGAAACCATCTTTGTTTGGATCAAGAAATCGAGTCATAACTTGGGAAATGGGTTAAAAATCTGTCTAATTGTGCAGCAGGTGAAATATTGTTTCATCCAGATGGTTAGAAGACTCTTTGAGGATTCTGGAAATACCTTCACAAAATAGGTACAGTATCTTTCAGAGGAACAGAAGATGATTAGCTTTATGACTTTAATGTGATGATAAAACATGAGCGACATCAGCTGCCCTTTTATGAATCATAAGCATTCCTTCACCCAAATCAAGTGTTTTAGGTGCTCGACCATGACTTCACCATAGTTTATTTGCCATAGCCACAGTCTTTGCTTCTTAATAATCTTGCAGATGTTACAGAAAACAAAGCATGTAAAAAACAATGGGATTAGATGTCAATAGGTAAAAAGACAGAGACTGACTGAAAGTGGGAGCAGTGGAAGCACAGACATGAGAGTTGGTTGCAACAGAGAGAGGTAGGATGTCTTTCTGTCAGTGTCAACACAGAAGATAGAAAGAGAAGGCTGGCAACAAGCTCCGACTTAATGGATTTTTCATTAGGCCTAATTATTTTTATCAGCTCTGCTGTGTTGAACTTCAGTGTTGGCTTTGTGGAAAGTAAGCACAGTAAGCTGTGAAATGAAACTGCAACCTCTGGATGTGAGCTGGTGCAAACAACACGTGACAGACATTTCCCAGCGAGCCAAAGGGCAGCGGCTGCAACACAATTACATTACTTTACAACAGGAACACGCGGCCGCTGTGTTGGCTTGTGTGACTCTCTCCGGCCGGGTGCTCTCCCTCTGAGTCACCACGGAAACATTCATTAATCCACAACTATAAACATGCTCTTTCAAGGATTTCAGGATATGGTTGCTGTTGTATGAATTTCCTTGAGTGAGTGTATTAAGTGTAACTTAACTCAGGCCTCTGTCACCTGGAGCTAAGATTAAGTGGTTGTAAACCTGCAAACCGGCAAAAATAGGGCAGATTGTGCTCCACATCTAAACTAGAACAAGACGTACCTTTCTCGTACAGCAGTATGTCAACAATCCCGCTTACGTTTGGCTGGCGCTAATTATGGCTGATTCCACAGTAATTACATCTACACAGCCATCATGTTTATCTAATGATGCTGCTAATGTGCGTGTGTATGTGTGTGTGTGTGTGAGAGAGAGAGAGAGAGAGAGAGAGAGAGAGAGAGAGAGAGAGAGAGAGAGAGAGAGAGAGAGAGAGAGAGAGGGAGGGAGGCAAATAGAGGGATAGATTGTAATTCTTCTGTTAATTCATGTATTGATTACACCTTTGAGATAAGATTAGGGCAGCAGGACATCAGGCACAGGCAAGGACCCGGACAGTGCGGAAGAGAGAGAGAGAGCCCCCACGTGATGGACAGATCACAGGAAGAGAAGATGGGCAGATGAAAACAGGAAATCAGGGTGATGGAGGGAGCAGAGAGGATAAAAATAAAGAACAGAGGACAGAGATTGAAAGATCGAGGACGGGGTGAAGTTCGGGTCTCGGATATTAAGCCTCTCCAGGGGGCTTACTGAGCACTCCTGTTTCCAGTTGGGCTTCATATTTGTTATGAAACTTGATGAGGAGCCTCATCCACATGCCAGTCGGCCAATTACACAACTTATGGTTTCTCTAATGGAGTTAATACAACAGTAATTGGAGACAGACAAAAGGAGAAAGATGAGGGTTGTACAGAGATGGGGAGCCTGGAGGACAGGGAGCATAAGACAGGCTGCTGTGGAGGGGGGTGGGGGGGTGGGGGGTGGTTGGTGGGGGGGTGGGGGGGGGGCATCAGTCCTGATATATATTAAAGTAGACTGGGAATAAAGAAGCATGTTGCACAGCACAATCCTCTGCAATATTAGATATGACAGCTATAGCTCTGAAGAGCACTTTAAGGGGCTGATGTTACAGGAGACATAGGAAAGGTGACGCTGTTGCTTAATGTTGCCAAAGTTAATTAAGCTGCAAGTATTTAATGAATGCTCTTCTCTAATGAATCACTCTTCAGTTCAATTTAGATTTGCTAGCATGAACAGTTACCTGCCCGAGGTAGGAAGTAACCGAAATGTTTCACTTCCAATGGAACAAATCATGTATACAACTCGTCAAATTAGCTTTCATCTTCCATTTGTATGTGAGCAGCTGTATGTTTATTCATTTTGACCCACACTAGCAGCATGAAGAAGCCTATCTTAACAACTATTGGATGGATTGCCAAAAAAAGTTAGTACAGGCATTCCCAGTCACCAGACGATGAATCCAAATCACATGGCTTCTCCACCATTAGGTTCACATTTTAGGTGAATTGGCACAACAACTGTTTGATGGATTGTCATAACTTTTAGTGCAGACATCCATGTTCCCCTCAGGATGAATTGTAATCATGTTGTTGATCCCTTTCCAAAACTTTACATTGCTTCCAATATTTCAGGACTAAACACTTGCAAAACTAATGCAATTCTCATCAGTCTGAGTCATAGGCGACTTATTAAATGTCCTGCATTTATATAAATGTCCTGCATTTATACAGCGCCTTTCTAGTCAGCTTGACCACTCAAAGCGCTTTACACTACAATAGGCATTCACCCATTCACACCCATTCATACACTGGTGGCAGTGACTACCTTGCAGGGTGCCACCTGCTCATTAGAAGCAGTAACAATTCACACACATACCGATGGCGTAGTATCTTGCTCAAGGACACTTCGACATGTAGACTGCAGGAACCACCAACCTTCTGGTCACTGGGTGACCGCTCTACCACCTGAGCCACAGACGCCCCAATTATTAGCAAATGTTAGCATGCTAACATCAGCAGGCACGTGTTCTGCCAACAAACCCACCATGCAATGTGCAGCATTTTATAGATGTGAAAATAATTGTGCAACTCTACCTGTCAGTGTTGATGCAAGATGATTATTATAGGCAAGTGCCTGGAATATTTAATTAGGTTCAAGCTAAATACATTCAATAAATATCTAAAGAACAATGTAAAAGCTCAAAAAAGAGTAAACTACTGAGTCTCTTTTATACAGGAGATAGTGAATGAGTAAATAAGGAAGTGATTACAGACAAATCCTTGGTCTTGTTTAGGGCTTATTTTAGCAAAGCTGTGACTAAAGATAAGATTAAGTTAAGTACATCACAGTGCTGTCACATGTCTGTTAAAGCAGCAAATTAAATTACTATCACTTATATCACTATATCTACTATCAGTCTGTCCATATTCCAAAGTCCGCCTCACATATAGAGGTGAGAAATGGATGTATGTGAGTCCAGCTGTCAGCTCAGCTGTCCAACAGGAGAGCGCAGGCATCTCAGACATACAGTCTGCAAATATGCAGAGAGGTCAGGAGAGCGATAATCATGAGGCAACTGCACTCCAAGACACGGGCTGTTTCCTGTGGGAACGCCAGGCATCGGCCTCTCTCTTTCTAGCTGTGAGAATAGATACAAAGATGACAGCAGATAAGACTGTCCAGACAGACAACCTGAAACACTCTCATTATCAATGACATGAAGAGGAACAGGCAGACAGGGGTGACGAGAAGGAGTGGAGCAGCACGTCTTAGAAGCTGCTTTTTGCTGCTTTTATGAATTAATATAGAAATTTGTTCAAAAAATAATTGGTCCTTTAAGCACACAGCTGGCAAGTAGAAAGAAAAGGAAGTTTAAAAAAAACTTTTTATTTGAGTAAAAGAAAGGAAATGGCTTTGAGTTTGTGTGTGTGTGTGGGCTTTGTTGCATGTGCAGAAACACACTTCAGACCATATTTTAACACAAAGCAGCACAACGTCACACTGGCACACACACACATTTTCATTATCACCTTCAGGACTTGTTTATGTGACAGACTGAAACTCATTTTACTCATATTTTCCTTTGCCATCAGTGCAAATCCAATGCACACATGGTCATGAGGAGTGTGTATACAGTATGTGACGGACTCATAACCGCGGTCAATAGAGTTTTCAAGTGGTGCTTTCAATTTCAAAAGGTTTCCGTTTCAGTTGATTAATTTTGTGATCTTGCTTTGGATTTTTTTCAGCCCATGCTTACTTCTACTTCAGGTGTATTCAGTTATTATATTGTGACACAATTTGTTTTGTTTTTCACTTTAGTGTCAGCAGGAATTTACATTGTGACATTCTAGTTTGTTCATCACAAACAGATTGGCTGTGTTGAATCTTGAAGTAAAATTAATCTACAGAAATGATTTAATTCATTATTTATTTTCGTGCTTAAAGCCTGAGGCCCCCTGCCATGTATGTCACCCACACAACTAGAAAGATAAGACAAGTTCTCTGTGCTTGGGGAATAAAAATGTGAATCGGTTGGCTGGATTGTCTGGGTTACTCCCTAATCTCTCATCTTCCTTATTATATTAGAATTTTCCTTCTTCTTCTACTCAATTTTGGTCTATTTGTCTCTTTCCACCTGACTTCTAATTTCACTCTCCTTTCCCCTCTCAATTATTCCTATCATCAATCTAAGTGTTATGCCGGGATCAGACTACACGATGTTTTTGTCTTTCATGATGGTCACCATGTCAGATTAAGCAATCACAGTGGGTGGGTTTTCCCCCTTTCTGGTCTATATATCCCTGCCACTGCTGAATTATTTTCATCCCCGGTGGGGACAAAATGTACCCCCCCCCCCAAAGTGATCAATGCTACTTCACCGATAGACCATAAAAAATACCTAAAATAGAAGTATTTTAAACTAAGTAAAGCGCTGTAACATGAACAGTCTATAGTGCGATAGAACGCTAAAATCTGAAATGGACCACCCACTGTTAGCACTCGTGTTCGTGAAGCGTATTTATTTTTATGTTGACACCACGTTGTGCTATTTCATTTTGAGATTATTTTCTATTGAAAATTTTCATTTTTAAAAGTTCATAAATAAGTGTTTTGGCATGCCTGGCTGAGTGGCACTATCCATGGTATTGGACAGGGGATTTAATTCTTGCATGTTTGGTTTTGTTGTGCATGATCGCAGCCTCTATGTGTCCTCATGAGGAAAGTTCAAGATAGGCTATTAGAGTAAAAATATTGCGCTAGGCTACTTGATGAATTGGGCTTTTCAGACGGGGTGCGACACTACGCCTACGTACCCGTTAGGATCCACGGGGTCTTATTGCACTCCTCATGTGAATAGATGGCCAGACAAGCGCCCTGCGAGTAAAAACCAGGCGCTCCGTGCATGGTACCCATGGAAACGGCCTCTCGTCCATCTTGTCACGTGATTTATTTTCTTGAATAAAAACGTTTCAAAACACCCCC